>OX493334.1:17500-35000 GCA_950371115.1 Anania fuscalis | reverse complement strand
TTAGGTTAGGTTAGGTTAGGTTAGGTTAGGTTAGGTTAGGTTAGGTTAGGTTAGGTTAGGTTAGGTTAGGTTAGGTTAGGTTAGGTTAGGTTAGGTTAGGTTAGGTTAGGTTAGGTTAGGTTAGGTTAGGTTAGGTTAGGTTAGGTTAGGTTAGGTTAGGTTAGGTTAGGTTAGGTTAGGTTAGGTTAGGTTAGGTTAGGTTAGGTTAGGTTAGGTTAGGTTAGGTTAGGTTAGGTTTTTTTTTTTTTTTTTTTTTTTTTTTTTTTTTTTATATGCGGCTCTGTTCCCCGAATATCCTTTCAGGATTGTGTATTCAAGGGTGTATTATTTGGGGTTTTTATTTATATGTCGTAACGTTTATTATTTGCCAAAATACTACTTTTTCTTTATTATCTTATTTCTATTACATTGAGAGTCTAATTTTATTAACATTTTCTTATATCTACTACTACTACAGTGGTGTATTCGCTATGACTATGTTGTCTTACATTTTTATTTCTTATAACCTATGGCCTTTTTCATATTGCTTAACTCTATTCACAGTTTTTATCTTTTACTTCTTATCTACTATTTACTTATTTCTAACATTGTATTTGTTTTAGCATTATTACTTACAATAATGACATTAACAAATCTTATACATCTAAGTTCTTATTTTTACTTATTGCTATATTACAGATTTTTATACAGTAACTGATAAAATCTTCTCTGCTTTCTTTGTTCTTTATCAGTAAGCTTAGGTTATCGAGGTTAACATTTATTCCAATTTTTTGTTCCAGATCAAATCTTAGTCTTGCGTGTATAGGACATTGGGTGAGGAGGTGGGGCACTGTTTCAGCAATTTCCGGATCACAGTCGCATGATGGACTCTCCCTACACTTGAACCGATGCAAGTATTGGGAGAATCCACCATGCCCTGTGAAGATCTGGGTGAGCAACCCTGCTGGCTTTATTTTCCGTACCAGACGATATGCGTCTTCGGCGTTGGGGAAGAAGATTTTTGTTATCGACGCGGTGCTACCTTGCTCATATCTAATATTCCATTTTTTAATAGATCTTTCGCGCAATATTCTTTTCGCGTACGAAATAGGACACCGGTCATAATCAGCCCTACGCTTCGACGCCAGTGCAGCCTCCTTCGCTAGATCATCGGCGCGTTCATTGCCTAGGAGACCTGCATGTGCTTTTATCCAGAACAAAGATACATCTTTGCCCTGGGTAAAAGCCTTCCGCAGGTTCTCCCTTGTCTCCACGGCAAGGGGGTGGAGAGAGCCATGGTTAACGATCGTCTCCAGAGCGGCCATCGAATCGCTATATAGACCATAGCTCTTTTCCCTCCCCTTGAGGATCACGCCCGTTGCCTTGCATATAGCCAGTAATTCCGCCTGATAGACTGTGCAGTACGCGGACAGACAAAACTTTTGGTTCCGAATCTCGGCCTCACCTTTCCACATGGAGAGTGCGGCTCCGACCTTTCCCTCGATTTTGCTGCCGTCAGTGAATATTCGCACTGCCTGCACGTTATGCCTGTCAACTAGGTTTTGGTCTATCAAACACTCGAATTTTATGGCCATATGCGTAGCTGGGTGAGGAGTCTCTGCAAACTTAACCAAACTCTCGGTCTCTCTGTCTCCTAGCTCTAGAAGGGGCGACCCTCTCTTCGTCTCGTACAGGGCGGCTGCCTCCTGTATTCTGAGGTCGAGAGGTAGTATCCCGGCTAGAGTCAGCGCCGAGTGTAGAGAGACTGTTCGATACGATTTGCAGAGCTTCTGGGCGAAACCCCTTTGTACCGCGTTTAGCAGTTTCTGCACCCCGATCCTATCGGCTGCGGAAGCCCACGCTGCCGCCGCGTACATGATGACTGGCTCTACGGTTGCGACATAAATTAATCTAATTACCTCGGGGTGTAAGCCCCAGTTTACCTTCGCGGCTCGCGACAACTGTTTGTATATCTCGAGCGCCTTTTTGGTCTGTTGTGCTATATGAGAATTAAAAGTTAATCTATCGTCAATAATAAGACCTAGAATTTTAATTTCTCTGGAGAGAGTGATGTTGATCCCCCCCATCTTCAGGCGCGGAGTGTCGTACTTGAGCTTTCTGGTCAGAACCATCGCGAAAGTTTTGTGCGGTGCAAATTTTAACTTATTACGTGCTCCCCAATGGTGCACGTACTCCAATGCTGCGTTGGCTTGCTTGGCCACTTCTGATGCCGTGTCCCCGTCGAAGATCATCACCACGTCGTCCGCAAAAGCTTGGACGTAGTGATCCCTCCTCTCCAATTCTTGCAACAAAGGGTCTAACAAAAGGTTCCAAAGGATAGGACCGCCGATTGACCCTTGCACACATCCTTTATTTGTGTTCCTAACCGCTTCTTCCCCGGCGTACCTTACTCTGACTTTCCTGCGCTCCAGATAGCTATCCAGTAGCCTTCTGATGTTAACTGGGCAGTTTTCCTCAGCCAGACGGACTCGGATTACCGGCCACCAGGCGCTATCGAAGGCCCCCTCTATATCCAATGACACTAGGGTTACCAGCTTTTTCAGCTCAATCTTACCCTTGATATGGTGTATTAGAGTATAGAGGGCGTCCTCGGTGCTCTTCTGGGGCATGAATCCGTACTGGCGAGTACTAAGCCTGGGTACCAGGTGCCACTTCATTCTTGCTACTATGGTCTTTTCCAGGACCTTCCCCAATACTGGCAGGAGACCTATCGGTCTATACGCCTTGGGATTCGTATAATCATCCTTGCCCGGTTTTCTCAATACCACTACAGTGGCTTCCTTCCAGATGTCCGGGAAGTGCCCGATCAGTAGGCACTTGTTGCATAGGGCAAGGAATGTGTCTAGGTCCTGGTGGATAGCCCGGCTGCAGATGTCCGCTGTGAAGCCATCCGCCCCAGGGGCCTTCTTTGGGTTAAAACTCCCCACCGCGGTCTTTAGCTCTAGCTTTGTAAACAGTGGGTCATGTTGTTCATCATGCTTCCACTCGTTTACCTTCTTCGCTGCCTCTCTGGTCCAGCGATGGTGTTCGTTGTCAGTAGCCTCCAGGTCTTGTGGGTAGAATGTCTCCGCTAGTAGGTTCGCCGATTCTACTGGGTTTAGGTGTGCTCCATCTTTGGTTAGGGTCAAATCCTCTGTTCTCCTGGCGGTCCGGCCTATAACTCTGTAAATCCCCTCCCATAGGCCTTCTCGGTCTTGTTTTCCGCAGAACTCTTTCCAGCTGTCAATTTGGGCTTTCTTGGCTTGGCACTCGTATTCTTCTTTTCTCTTCAGGTACTCAGCTACCACTATATCTCTGCGGTGCGGTGCCGCGTTCCTGATCTTTCGCCTGAAGGTAGTGGTAACTTTTTTCAGCCTTGCGAGCTCTTCATTCCACCATGGGATCTTAAGTACCTCGGTACTTTTCTTCGCTGGCATGCTAGCTCTACATGCTGCCGTTATGGCCTCAGTATAGTCTCTTGCGAGCTGCTCAAGTTGATCTATGTTTGCTATCATGTTTATGCGCTCTGCATTCAGGTTGTTTTGAGACTTGGCTTCAGTTAAGGTGGTGTCGAAGAGATCCCAGTTTGCCTTTTTCGTGTTATAGAGTCTAGTAGTCCTCTGGACTCTCAGTCCTCTATCTTTGCGGAGTTTAATTTCTAAAGTTATGGCATTGTGGTCCGAGCTCGTCATCTCCTGGTCTACCCTCCAGTTGTCTACCAGTTCTAGTAGGTCTTCTGTACAGGCTGTGATGTCTACTAGGCTTGTGTACACCTTTGTGCCCCTTACGGTGTTAAAGGTCGGTGTGTCGCCTCTGTTTAGTACCTGAAGTCCCGACTCTTCCAGGGTCCCGGACATTTCTACGCCCCTGTGGTCTTCCACGGTGCTGCCCCACCAGGTACTCTTGGCGTTACTGTCTCCGCCTATTAGTAGTGCTCTTGGGCCCAGCTCCTCTACGATTTCCCTCAGCCGGTCCAGGTATGGCCCTATGGGTTGATCCGGTTCGAAGTAGAAGGATACCGCCGCGATTTCCCAGGCGCTGGTTCGGATCCTCACTGCGACTATGTTGTCACTAGTGAGTTTCGGGCACTGTATGACGTCGAGGTCGCTATCAAAAACGACTATCGCCGCTTTTACAGTCCCATCTCCTACTACAGCATTCTGGTAGACTCTCGCCCCACGGTAGTCCTTCATCCTTCTCACCCCACCCACATAGGGTTCCTGCACTAGCGCAAACGCCAATTTGCGTTTGCTGGCCTCCACCATGAGTTCCGTCGTTGCTAGTTGTTTGCGTTGGAGGTTCGCCTGGGCCACTACATAACATCTGGTGGGGACGCCTGCCCCGGAACGCGTTGGAACCACCTTAGCAATACTGCACTTTAGCTCTGGCAAGTGCCTCCCATCTCCTACGCACTTGGCACTCCGAGCTATATGCATTGTGCTCTGTTGCCTCCAGCTTCGCCACTGTGCAATTGTAGCACTTCGGTGGTAGTGAGGCTAGCCAGTCTGGGCATTCATTTCTCATGTGAGGGTCCCCACAGTGTGTGCATCTCGGAACGGTCTCCTTGCAAAAACGTCTTCCATGTCCATATGCTAGGCACATGGAACACTGTACTAATGGGGACTGATCCGCAACCCGTATCCTCTGGATGTCTATATGGATGGACTCCCTATCCATCATCTTGTTGTAGAGCTGTGGTGAGACCCTCAAAATGACATGGCACATAAGCTGGTTCCTGGCTTTGCGTCTAAACTTTACCTCCATCCGGTCTTCTTTTTTATCGAGGTCCTTAAAAATGCTCCCGTTCTGGTTCCTCATTGCACTGAGGATGTCTTGGTCGCTATGACTTGCGATTACATCCTTGAGTATAACCATAGGGTCTTGGTTCCTCATATCTTCGAAATGGAGCCGGTTTGACGCGCCTTTTAGTCTTTCTTTGACTTTTTCACGTTCCTCTATAGTTCTGCATCCGAGAATAACTTTCTTATCCTTGACCTTTCTTACCCTTTCCACTGTGACCCATCCGTCCTTTGCATTCACTGCTTCCCGAACCTGTTTTATCACGTCATCTCCTGTTTCCGCCTCGTTCTTTGAGGCGATGACGATTGAGTGAAGTGCACTTTTCTCCGTCATGTGTCTACGCTGTGGCGCTGCTGCTGCACTAGCGTAGGTCAGGTGTCGGTTGGCGGTTTCCTGCTGCAGGGCGATGGTCTCTTTCAACTTCTCCATCTCTCTCTGCGTTTTTTCTATTTTTTCCCCTTGCTCTTTCATTAGTCTGATAATTTCCTTCCCTTCTGTTCCTGATATTTCCTGAACTATCGTATCTGTTTTTCCCCCTTTCCCTGCTTTTTCATCTCTTTTTTTCTCTGTTTCAGGTCCCGTTTGTGCTGCTGCTGCTGCGTCCTTCACTAGCTGGAAAAGTTTCTCCACCGCTAGAGTGATCCCGGCCTTCAGGTCTGATCTCAGGTTGCGAGAGTCATTTATATGACTTTTCGCTTTCTGAAGCAAACCCCTGGCCTGGCTCACTATATCGGTGGATTTGACTTGTCCTGGCTTAGGTCCCGGTGATATCGTGAAGGCCTCCGAAGAGACTCTTCGTGGTGGTAAGGTTGCCTTCGTATCTTGGGGGGGTGGAGGTGTTGGTGTTGGTGTGAGCTTCGCTTTGGTTTTGGTAGTCGCAGCGGTCGTCTGTACTGGGGCCGTCTTCTTGGGTGTATGCCCATGGTCCTTGGAAGTGCAGGGTTTGGGCTCTATCTTTCCTTCTTCCCATTCCCCTATACTGCGCCTCACGTTCGAGGTTTGTTTTGGTGTGATCCGAGAAGGTCCTGCCTTCTCAGTGTCGACTTGATGTTGTGGAGAGGTGGGGGGGGTCGTCATAACTCCCTTTTTCGATGGGGTGCGTGCCAGATACATTTTTCGGGGTGAGCCTTGTCCCTTTGTAAATAAATTTAAAATAATATTTGTTCAAAAGAACTACGTAAATTAAAACTAGGTGTAAATACTATGCTAAGAGTACTGGCCAATAGGCGCAGTAGTCAATTAAAATCGTCAATAAGGGATTAAAGTAAAATAAATAAAATAATTTTGTGTGAACTGTTTATTTAATGTGTGTTTTTTCTGTTTCAGATCGCGCGTGTCCAGCCAGCAGAGGTGCTCCGGTGTTGCAGGTGTGTTCCTGATGGAGTTTATAGGTGACTCTACCTCAGCTCTATATAGAGTCGGGTAAGTATTTATGCCTCTACTATGCCTTTTACACTTCACAACAATCTATCCTATTTTTTACGAATTTTTTGTTACTCTATGTAGAGCCAGTAAGCTCTATATACTAAATACAAGGTCTATTAACTCTACTTTATTTGTCCCTTTTGCAACTGGGTCGAAAAAATGCAAGAAAAGTTTTCTGCTCTACGTAGAGTCCCCTGCTCTATCTAGTCAGAAGCCCCTCTCTATTCTTGACCTTTGAGTGAAAACCCCGTTGCTCTACGACGTCCGGTTCCTAAGTTGTAGAATTCAAAAGATTTTTTCAAATTTTACAACTGGGACTTAGTCAGATTTCGGGGGGTGGGTTTGAGGTCCAATTAAGGTGGTCCAAAAGATGTCAGCTCGCGTGCTCCTCCTTATTCCAGGTCTTTAGCTGAAAACCCGGTCGCGATCTGAGGTCTGGTACCCGAGCTATAGATTTTAAAAGAATTTTTAAGATTTATAACTGGGACTTAGCCGAATCACGACGACAGGTCAGGGGTCTAGCTTAACTGGTCGATAGTGTAAACTTAGGGGTGGGGGGCTGCGATTTTGGGGGTAGGTGCGGGGGGGGTCCTTTCGTCGACGCAGGAGGGGGGGTGGGTTGTTAGGGAGGGGGGGCCGAATTTTCGTTATTTTTGGCCTAGGACGTCCCGTTTTCGCGCTACGGTCGATTTTTCAAAATTTACTTATCTAAACAATCTTATATTTTGCGGCCGGGATGATAAGTTGGTTTTTCAAAATTTTGGTTATAACTTTGTCAAATGAAGTCCGATTTACTTTATTTAAAAAGATTTAAATATGTCCTTAACCCACGCAGCGGGCCCGTCTAAAACCGTAAATGAAATTCCCGCGGGAGTATTTTATATGGCACCGGGAAGTTAGGGGTTGTAAGTTTGCCAACTTCGAAAGCTTGGTTTAGCCCTTAGGAATGCGATAGCGGTTCGGAAAAAACTACGATAGGGTGTAACAGGGTCCAAATTTACTGTCAGGCCCGAAAAACAGTTTCCCAGGAACCGGGAAACCCAAAATTTTCAAAGATTTTTCCGAAAAAATTCCCGGGGGTGGTTTTTGGGGGTGGGTATAGGTAGATTGCCCTTATGATCGCTTCTGACGACAGAACCGATTTTTTGTTATTTTTCGCGTATCTCGCTCCGTTTAGGCGCTAGGGGGTTGACAAACTTAAGTGGGAATGGAGTCTGAGGGAACTGTTCCAGATTAAATTTAATAAATATTTAGCTATAGGTCCTAAAATTTTTCTGGAGACTGGATTATGTTCCTCGATAACCTCCCTACACAATATAGCTACTAGTGTAACTGTCAAGTTCACCCCTTGCTCTCAGGAAGCTGCCCAAAATAGGGGTAGCTGACAACTTTCTGCAAATAGGCCTTAGATCTAAAAATATAAGTCGGAAAATTTTACTTCAATAGTAAAAGTTGCTCGGCTATGTCCAGAAAGTTTATCCCAGGTGGTCCGGGTCAATTCGGGAGAGGGTGAGTTCGGGGTGAAAAAATTTTTCTAAGTGCCGTGTAAATTTGTAACCGCTCCAGAAAATTCCCTATGGGAGACGCGTGGATTTTGAAAATGTCACAGGGTAGGGTGTAAAATTTCCTATCCTGTGATGTAAAATTTAGATTTTTAAAACTACCCTATGGGGTTGATTAAGCAGTTACAAACTTAAATGTGGTCAATTTTTGCACTTATACTCTAAAAACTGCTATTTTTCGTGCGCAGCGCAAACTTTGAACCGTTCCTAGTACTTCCCTATGGGAGACGCGTGGGTTTTGAGATCACCACAAGATAGGGTATGAAATAACCTTTCCTGTGATGCTAGTTTTTGAATTTTTAGATAGCCCTTAAGGGGTGAAAAAACAATTACTAATTAAAATTTTACCTAAAATTTGCGCTGTTTCCGAAGAAATAAGCTTGTTTTATAACTATATCTATGTCTTAAAATTCTAATTATAATGTAAATAGTTACACTAATATACCCCTTTCAATATCTTAAAAACTTTTTATTTATAAGGGTTGTGGTTTACCAACCCTGATTTTTTAAAATTAAGTGTGTAAATTATTTTAAGTTTCTAATTGTTATATCTTTTTTATTTATCGTTAGATTTTTATTTAAATTTGTACATATATTCTTAATTATAGGTACTAATTTTTAAAATATTAAAAAGCTAGGGTTGCCGCTTTAAATTCTAAGCTAGGGCTGTCGAAAAAGTCTGTTTCTTTTAAAATGTCGATAAATGACACTTAACTTTGTCCAATTTTTCTTTTGAAAATGGCTCCCGGCTCCTCGTCTGTGTCGCCGTCGATTCCCGCTTCCCGTTTTTTGCAAACTCGTCTGGATCGGGTTGCACGTTACACGTGGGAACTTGTTTTTTTTTTGCTGTTTTCTTCCAAACCCTTGATCGGAAAAATCCAAACGAGGTGTCAAAATGTGGGTCTTCACAGGACGCTTCAGGCTGCACTCCAAAACTGGTGGGTCACCGCTTTAGATTCGGCAGCGTTTCACTTTTTAGTTTCCTAACCTCACAATTTTCGGTTTTTTCACTGTAACTTCCGCACCGTTCGTCGTATCGAGAAGAGACTTTCACCTTCGGATTCGTCTCGTCAGCGCGCTTCTTTTGATGTATAGCACTTGTATTTTTCACGTAAAAAACCTATTTTTAGGATTTTTTAAGCGCGGAGCGGCCGTATTTCGTGACGCTCGGGTCGGCGGGCGGCGTGCAACTGGGTTAGGTTAGGTTAGGTTAGGTTAGGTTAGGTTAGGTTAGGTTAGGTTAGGTTAGGTTAGGTTAGGTTAGGTTAGGTTAGGTTAGGTTAGGTTAGGTTAGGTTAGGTTAGGTTAGGTTAGGTTAGGTTAGGTTAGGTTAGGTTAGGTTAGGTTAGGTTAGGTTAGGTTAGGTTAGGTTAGGTTAGGTTAGGTTAGGTTAGGTTAGGTTAGGTTAGGTTAGGTTAGGTTAGGTTAGGTTAGGTTAGGTTAGGTTAGGTTAGGTTAGGTTAGGTTAGGTTAGGTTAGGTTAGGTTAGGTTAGGTTAGGTTAGGTTAGGTTAGGTTAGGTTAGGTTAGGTTAGGTTAGGTTAGGTTAGGTTAGGTTAGGTTAGGTTAGGTTAGGTTAGGTTAGGTTAGGTTAGGTTAGGTTAGGTTAGGTTAGGTTAGGTTAGGTTAGGTTAGGTTAGGTTAGGTTAGGTTAGGTTAGGTTAGGTTAGGTTAGGTTAGGTTAGGTTAGGTTAGGTTAGGTTAGGTTAGGTTAGGTTAGGTTAGGTTAGGTTAGGTTAGGTTAGGTTAGGTTAGGTTAGGTTAGGTTAGGTTAGGTTAGGTTAGGTTAGGTTAGGTTAGGTTAGGTTAGGTTAGGTTAGGTTAGGTTAGGTTAGGTTAGGTTAGGTTAGGTTAGGTTAGGTTAGGTTAGGTTAGGTTAGGTTAGGTTAGGTTAGGTTAGGTTAGGTTAGGTTAGGTTAGGTTAGGTTAGGTTAGGTTAGGTTAGGTTAGGTTAGGTTAGGTTAGGTTAGGTTAGGTTAGGTTAGGTTAGGTTAGGTTAGGTTAGGTTAGGTTAGGTTAGGTTAGGTTAGGTTAGGTTAGGTTAGGTTAGGTTAGGTTAGGTTAGGTTAGGTTAGGTTAGGTTAGGTTAGGTTAGGTTAGGTTAGGTTAGGTTAGGTTAGGTTAGGTTAGGTTAGGTTAGGTTAGGTTAGGTTAGGTTAGGTTAGGTTAGGTTAGGTTAGGTTAGGTTAGGTTAGGTTAGGTTAGGTTAGGTTAGGTTAGGTTAGGTTAGGTTAGGTTAGGTTAGGTTAGGTTAGGTTAGGTTAGGTTAGGTTAGGTTAGGTTAGGTTAGGTTAGGTTAGGTTAGGTTAGGTTAGGTTAGGTTAGGTTAGGTTAGGTTAGGTTAGGTTAGGTTAGGTTAGGTTAGGTTAGGTTAGGTTAGGTTAGGTTAGGTTAGGTTAGGTTAGGTTAGGTTAGGTTAGGTTAGGTTAGGTTAGGTTAGGTTAGGTTAGGTTAGGTTAGGTTAGGTTAGGTTAGGTTAGGTTAGGTTAGGTTAGGTTAGGTTAGGTTAGGTTAGGTTAGGTTAGGTTAGGTTAGGTTAGGTTAGGTTAGGTTAGGTTAGGTTAGGTTAGGTTAGGTTAGGTTAGGTTAGGTTAGGTTAGGTTAGGTTAGGTTAGGTTAGGTTAGGTTAGGTTAGGTTAGGTTAGGTTAGGTTAGGTTAGGTTAGGTTAGGTTAGGTTAGGTTAGGTTAGGTTAGGTTAGGTTAGGTTAGGTTAGGTTAGGTTAGGTTAGGTTAGGTTAGGTTAGGTTAGGTTAGGTTAGGTTAGGTTAGGTTAGGTTAGGTTAGGTTAGGTTAGGTTAGGTTAGGTTAGGTTAGGTTAGGTTAGGTTAGGTTAGGTTAGGTTAGGTTAGGTTAGGTTAGGTTAGGTTAGGTTAGGTTAGGTTAGGTTAGGTTAGGTTAGGTTAGGTTAGGTTAGGTTAGGTTAGGTTAGGTTAGGTTAGGTTAGGTTAGGTTAGGTTAGGTTAGGTTAGGTTAGGTTAGGTTAGGTTAGGTTAGGTTAGGTTAGGTTAGGTTAGGTTAGGTTAGGTTAGGTTAGGTTAGGTTAGGTTAGGTTAGGTTAGGTTAGGTTAGGTTAGGTTAGGTTAGGTTAGGTTAGGTTAGGTTAGGTTAGGTTAGGTTAGGTTAGGTTAGGTTAGGTTAGGTTAGGTTAGGTTAGGTTAGGTTAGGTTAGGTTAGGTTAGGTTAGGTTAGGTTAGGTTAGGTTAGGTTAGGTTAGGTTAGGTTAGGTTAGGTTAGGTTAGGTTAGGTTAGGTTAGGTTAGGTTAGGTTAGGTTAGGTTAGGTTAGGTTAGGTTAGGTTAGGTTAGGTTAGGTTAGGTTAGGTTAGGTTAGGTTAGGTTAGGTTAGGTTAGGTTAGGTTAGGTTAGGTTAGGTTAGGTTAGGTTAGGTTAGGTTAGGTTAGGTTAGGTTAGGTTAGGTTAGGTTAGGTTAGGTTAGGTTAGG
Source organism: Anania fuscalis (assembly GCA_950371115.1). NCBI lineage: Eukaryota > Metazoa > Arthropoda > Insecta > Lepidoptera > Crambidae > Anania > Anania fuscalis. The sequence continues at coordinate 23,794 of OX493334.1, read as the reverse complement.
TTAGGTTAGGTTAGGTTAGGTTAGGTTAGGTTAGGTTAGGTTAGGTTAGGTTAGGTTAGGTTAGGTTAGGTTAGGTTAGGTTAGGTTAGGTTAGGTTAGGTTAGGTTAGGTTAGGTTAGGTTAGGTTAGGTTAGGTTAGGTTAGGTTTTTTTTTTTTTTTTTTTTTTTTTTTTTTACTTATTCCCACTAGCATGGGGGCCAGTGCCTTTTATTCATCTTTTATAATTTCATAGCTTATATGTTTATATTTTATTTATTTTTATATGTTTTATATCCTGTTATATTTCTACTTTAATGCGTTTACAGAACGTCTTCTTTCTTTATATCCAATTTTTATATTTACTTTTTTATTTTTATACTTGTTCTACTTTTAATTTATTACTATATTCAACTATTTTATTGTATTTATGTTTGCCTGTTTTATGCTCTATTTATTTTATACTATTTATTTATTACGTTATTTTTATTTATTATGAATTCTTCTTTTTATGGACAATTTTGTTTGTTAAATGTTATATATACGATAATTATATACACCAATTTAACTTTTTCTTTATTTTCGCCCATATTTAATACTATTTTATTGTTTTTATTATTTTTAATTACTTTATATTTATTATTATCTATCTCAGCATTTTTTATTTTATCTTTTATTTTATCGATGTCTAATGTGTATTTATAGTTTACAAGTTTAGGGTGTTTTCCTGGTGGGTCTTCCAATGTCGTTTTTATGCGCGATTTCCATTTGCCAAATGTATCTTGGGCTATGATACGCCTGACAAATGGTAGGCGCGTTGGTTTGTTGGCGAATCGGTGTTCTATCACTCTCCGGGAGTGACCCTTCTTTACATTGTAAAGCGGGATCATCTCGGAGAGTGTTAGAGCCGAGCTAAGAGACGTGGTATGGACAAAGTCGTTGCCAGGGCCCCGCTGCACTTCATCAGGGTGGAGCGATGCATTTTCTTTGCTCTTTGTGTTGTTGCCCGGTACAACCTTAGCAGTACGCCACTGTGGACCTGGCTATACTGTCCCACCTGCGTCGTACCGGGCAATCTGAGCTAAAGGCGTTGTGCTCAGTGTCCCCCAGCTTCGCCTTTTGGCAGTTGAGGCAAGTAGGGATTGCGGCTGCGAGGTACTCAGTGCACTGCGCCCGGAGGTGTGAGCCTCCGCAGTGTGAGCATGAGTCCCCGCTTTCCCTGCAGATCTTCTTACTGTGCCCATATCCCAGGCAGCGCGAGCATTGGACCAGCGGAGACTGGTCTTCTGCTGTGAGGCGCTGCATGTCGATATGGACACACCTTGCCTCAACCAGAAGCCGCCAGACTAGCGGCGAGACACTGAGCACCACGTGCATTTGATGGGGGTTCCTGGCAATCTTCCTGTACCTGATCACAGCCCTAAACTCGTCCTCCTTTACTTCTCTAAGCACGTTCTTGTTTTGGGTTTTCAGAGCCTTAAGGATGTCGTCTTCGGTATTATATTTATTTACGTTTTTTATTATAATTAGTGGGTCTTTGTTCTTAATTTCCTCAACTTTTAGATTTTTACCTTCGCTTTGAATTTTGTGTTTTATTTTATCTATTTCTAATTTTGTTTTGCAGCCTAAAATTATTTTCCTATCTCTTCCTTTCCTGATTCTATCAATTTGGTACCCCTCCTCCCTGGCTCTGACTACCCCCCTTACTCTCTCCATGACCTGGTCCCCCGTCTCCATTTCATCAGAGGACGTTATGATGACCGAGTGTACCGCTGCCTGCTCCGGGGACTTTATCCTCGGAGAAGCAGCGGCGACACTCGCGTAGCTCTTTTTATTTTCCATGTCTAGCTGGCTTTTCTCTATCGCTTCCTTCAACTTTTCCATCTCTACTCTACTTTCCTCAATCTGCCTACCATGATCTTTCATTCTTTCTATCAGCTCTTTTTCCACCTTCATTCTCTCATTTTCCCTATCACCATCCGCTTTGCACTCCCTGTTCTTATCGGGTTCTGCGGTCCCGCTGGGCCCGTCAGCCTCTTTCCGGTCCTGTCCCGCAAGCCTTTCCAACTCCGCCTCCTTGACCAGCTGGTAGAGCCGCTCGAGGGCCGCCGTAACCTCCACCTTGATATCGGTTCTAATATTTTTAGAATGCCGTAGGTGGAGTTTCGCCTTAGTGAGCATTGCTTTCGCCTCGGTCGTTCTGCTGTTATACTTTGGCTCGGCCCTCGGTGAGACACAAAAGGTCTCGGCTGATGGTCGGCCGGCGGCAGTCGGTTTAGAGGCTTTTGGTAGGGCCGTGGCCTTCGTGGAACGGGCTGCAGGGACCACCTTCTTGGGTGATTTCGGGGATTTGGTGTTTCCGTCCACCGTCCCTGCCTCCCATTCCCCGGTAAGCCTTCGGACCAGCGAGTCCCGCTTCGTGCCGACATGAGAGGGTAGCTCCCTCTCACGACTGCGGTGGGTGATAGGACTAATGGAGCCACTCTCCCCCTTATTCGCGATTGTCCTTTTTACTGGAGTGTGTATACCCAGCATGGTAGTGGGAACGTGTCAAATTGATAAATAAAATGAGATTAAAAACGATTACTGACAATAAATAAATTTGGTTAAAATATTGTTGTATAAACAATAATATAAAATGTCAATAAAATGTATATATTTTAAAAGCTTAAATCTAATAATAGCAACACAATAGTATTGCTATCACCTAAACCTAACTAACCTAAAACTTAAAAACAATCTCCCGATGCCCTCGGGGTTACCACCCAAGCTCTCAGTCGAAAAAACGAAGAAAATTTTTGTCAAAAACCTAACCGAGCTTAGGTGGTAAAGCAGGTATGGGAGGGTGGGAGGGCGAATTTTTGCCCTTTATGACGTCCTAGGGGTCCAAAAGGGGTGTCTAAAGATTCGTCTCGTCGAGACGGACAATATTGTCAAACTACGGAACCGGGGTGCCGTAGAAAATTTTGAAGCTATGGTCAAAAAACTGAAATTCAGTACTTTCAAAAATTTATTGTAAAATCCAGGAGCGTCGCAGCGTGCTGAAATTGACGGCGTCTAGCTCGTATGGACTGGATCTACAAGATAAGCCGAAAAAATTTTGAAAAACGGACAAAAATTTTCAAAGTTCAAAATTTAGTATGGAATTTTTCTAAGTCAATATCAAAATACGTAAAAAAGCCAAAAATGTATGTAAATAAGATTTTTTGACGCTTCTTTCGCTGAAACTATATAGAATCTACCAATTAAAAACTATTAGAAGCGCAAACGTGACTGTATTTCAGTTTTCAGTAGTGTTTTTAAGTTGGTTAGGTTAGGTTAGGTTAGGTTAGGTTAGGTTAGGTTAGGTTAGGTTAGGTTAGGTTAGGTTAGGTTAGGTTAGGTTAGGTTAGGTTAGGTTAGGTTAGGTTAGGTTAGGTTAGGTTAGGTTAGGTTAGGTTAGGTTAGGTTAGGTTAGGTTAGGTTAGGTTAGGTTAGGTTAGGTTAGGTTAGGTTAGGTTAGGTTAGGTTAGGTTAGGTTAGGTTAGGTTAGGTTAGGTTAGGTTAGGTTAGGTTAGGTTAGGTTAGGTTAGGTTAGGTTAGGTTAGGTTAGGTTAGGTTAGGTTAGGTTAGGTTAGGTTAGGTTAGGTTAGGTTAGGTTAGGTTAGGTTAGGTTAGGTTAGGTTAGGTTAGGTTAGGTTAGGTTAGGTTAGGTTAGGTTAGGTTAGGTTAGGTTAGGTTAGGTTAGGTTAGGTTAGGTTAGGTTAGGTTAGGTTAGGTTAGGTTAGGTTAGGTTTTTTTTTTTTTTTTTTTTTTTTTTTTTTAGTCTTATTCCCACTGGCATGGGCACCAGTGCCTTTTCTTCATCTTTTTTCTTTCCTTTGCTATTTTGTGTTAATTATATTTGTTTTTATTATGTTTTACAGGCTTCAAATGCTAACTTGTATTTTTCTAAAATTCAACTTTCTTTTATTTCTCTTTTAATGTTTTCTTTCCTTTTTTAGATACACTTTTTCTTTTCTGGTTTTATTTGCTTTAATTTTCATCTTAGTTTATTTTCTCATTTATACTATTCATTTATTTTTATTTTTTTTTTTTTTTAACTGTTATTATTTATGATTATTTCTATTATGTTTGCTTATTTCTTAACTTGCAAGATATACTCAAATTATATTTACATGTTAAGCTCTTACTTTTCCTTTCTTACAATATACTTTATTTAGTTTAATTTTAATGCTCTTTTATTATTATTTAAGTTTATGCTTTCTTTATTTTCTTTGTTATGTCTAACCTTCTAATATCTATATTTTTATTTACTTTGAAAGTGTATCTGTCCTTTCCTTTTTTACGCGATTTCCATTTGCCAAGTTTATCTTTAGCCATGATACGCTTTGCAAATGGTATCGGACGCCTTACTTTCTTCCATGCAATCTTGTCGATAGCTAATGGTTCGGCTGTATATCCAGTACGGAGTTTTCCCAGCCCGAGTTTTTCTGGTTTAGTCCCCGTTGCATTATCCCTCAGGGATATTGCTCCGACGACTTTTCCCTGCGTTTTTATATCGTCTTTGTGACATTTTGGGCCGAATATTTCGCGCTGGGACAACTCTGCACCGCCAATGTTGAGCTCGATCATGAGCCTGCTCGGAATTGCTGGATGCGGCGTTCCGATATTATGCGTCAGGTATTTAACGCTACGGTCTGTTATCACTCTCCGGGAGTGACCTCTTTTTACATTGTAAAGAGAGGCTGCTCCGGAGAGTGTTAGCGCCGAGCTCGACGATTTATTCTTGTCCATTTTGACAAGACTACGGGCAGGGCCCCACTGCACTAGATGGACCGATGCTTTTGCTCTGCAATCCGTGTTGTTGCCCGGTACAACTTCAGCAATACGCCACTGTGGACCTGGCTATGCTGTCCCACTTACGTCGTACCGGGCAATCAGAGCTAAAAGCATTGTGGTCAGTGTCTCCCAGCTTGGCCTTTTGGCAGTTGAGGCATGTAGGGATTGCTGTTGCGAGATATTCGGTGCACTGCGCCCGGAGGTGTGAGCCTCCGCAGTGCGAACACGAATCCTCGGTCTCCCTACAGACCTTTTTGCTGTGTCCATACGACAGGCAGCGCGAGCATTGCACCAGCGGAGACTGGTCCTCTGCTGTTAGGCGCTGCATGTCGATATGGACACACCTTGCCTCTGTTAAAAGCCGCCAGGCTAGCGGCGAGACACTGATCACAACATGCATCTGGTGGGGGTTTCGGGCATTCTTTTTATATCTTATGACAGCTCTAATATCTTCTTCTTTAACTTCTTTTAAAATGTTCTTATTTTGAGTTTTAAGCGCCTTTAATATATCCTCTTCAGTGTTGTATTTATTTATGTTTTTGATTATGATAAGTGGGTCTTTATTTTTTATATCTTCTACATTTAAGTTTTTTCCGTTGCTCTGTATTTTATCTTTTACTCTTTCTATTTCTGCCTTCGTTTTACATCCAAGAATTACCTTTCTATCCCTTCCTTTCCGCATTCTGTCAATTTGGAACCCTTCCTCTCTCGCCTTCACTACATTTCGGATCCTTTCCATCACTTCATCCCCTGTCTCCATTTCGTCCGGTGACGTTACTATTACGGAGTGCACCGCTGCGTTCCCCGGGGATTTTCTCCTCGGAGACGCAGCGGTAACACTCGCGTATGAAGCCTTTTGTTCGGTATCCTGTTGACACCTCTCTAATACTTCTTTCAGTTTCCCCATCTCTATTCTATTCTCTTCCATCTGTCTACTGTGCTCTGCCATTCTCTCTATAAACTCCTTCTCTACCCTCGCTCTCTCACTTTCCCTCTCACTGTCCACCATGCGCTCCCTTTCGGGCTCCGCAATCCCGCCGGTCCTGTCCGGTTCCTTCCTGTCCGCAGTCCTCTCCAACTCCGCCTCCTTAACCAGCTGATACAGCCTTTCGAGAGCCGCCGTTACCTCCACCTTTATGTCGGTTCTAATGTTCTTAGAATTCCGCAGGTGGAGTTTGGACTTCGTCAGCATGGCTTTCGCCTCGGTCGTTCGGCTGACGTACTTAGCCTCGGCGGCCCTCGGAGAGACACAGAATGTGTCCGCTGATGGTCTGCGGGCGGCAGCTGGTTTGGAGTCCTGGGACAGGGGCTTGGTTTTCGTGGGGAGGGGGGCAGGGACCACCTTCCTGGGTGATTTCGGGGATTTGGTGTTTCCGTCCACCTTCCCTGCCTCCCATTCTCCAGTGAGCCGGCGGACCAGCGAGTCCCGCTTTGCTTGGGAGGGCAAGTCCCTCTCCCGATCGTGATGCGAAATGACGGCCGCAGGGCAAGCCCCT
>OX493334.1:0-12500 GCA_950371115.1 Anania fuscalis | reverse complement strand
ACAGTGGCTTCCTTCCAGATGTCCGGGAAGTGCCCGATCAGTAGGCACTTGTTGCATAGGGCAAGGAATGTGTCTAGGTCCTGGTGGATAGCCCGGCTGCAGATGTCCGCTGTGAAGCCATCCGCCCCAGGGGCCTTCTTTGGGTTAAAACTCCCCACCGCGGTCTTTAGCTCTAGCTTTGTAAACAGTGGGTCATGTTGTTCATCATGCTTCCACTCGTTTACCTTCTTCGCTGCCTCTCTGGTCCAGCGATGGTGTTCGTTGTCAGTAGCCTCCAGGTCTTGTGGGTAGAATGTCTCCGCTAGTAGGTTCGCCGATTCTACTGGGTTTAGGTGTGCTCCATCTTTGGTTAGGGTCAAATCCTCTGTTCTCCTGGCGGTCCGGCCTATAACTCTGTAAATCCCCTCCCATAGGCCTTCTCGGTCTTGTTTTCCGCAGAACTCTTTCCAGCTGTCAATTTGGGCTTTCTTGGCTTGGCACTCGTATTCTTCTTTTCTCTTCAGGTACTCAGCTACCACTATATCTCTGCGGTGCGGTGCCGCGTTCCTGATCTTTCGCCTGAAGGTAGTGGTAACTTTTTTCAGCCTTGCGAGCTCTTCATTCCACCATGGGATCTTAAGTACCTCGGTACTTTTCTTCGCTGGCATGCTAGCTCTACATGCTGCCGTTATGGCCTCAGTATAGTCTCTTGCGAGCTGCTCAAGTTGATCTATGTTTGCTATCATGTTTATGCGCTCTGCATTCAGGTTGTTTTGAGACTTGGCTTCAGTTAAGGTGGTGTCGAAGAGATCCCAGTTTGCTTTTTTCGTGTTATAGAGTCTAGTAGTCCTCTGGACTCTCAGTCCTCTATCTTTGCGGAGTTTAATTTCTAAAGTTATGGCATTGTGGTCCGAGCTCGTCATCTCCTGGTCTACCCTCCAGTTGTCTACCAGTTCTAGTAGGTCTTCTGTACAGGCTGTGATGTCTACTAGGCTTGTGTACACCTTTGTGCCCCTTACGGTGTTAAAGGTCGGTGTGTCGCCTCTGTTTAGTACCTGAAGTCCCGACTCTTCCAGGGTCCCGGACATTTCTACGCCCCTGTGGTCTTCCACGGTGCTGCCCCACCAGGTACTCTTGGCGTTACTGTCTCCGCCTATTAGTAGTGCTCTTGGGCCCAGCTCCTCTACGATTTCCCTCAGCCGGTCCAGGTATGGCCCTATGGGTTGATCCGGTTCGAAGTAGAAGGATACCGCCGCGATTTCCCAGGCGCTGGTTCGGATCCTCACTGCGACTATGTTGTCACTAGTGAGTTTCGGGCACTGTATGACGTCGAGGTCGCTATCAAAAACGACTATCGCCGCTTTTACAGTCCCATCTCCTACTACAGCATTCTGGTAGACTCTCGCCCCACGGTAGTCCTTCATCCTTCTCACCCCACCCACATAGGGTTCCTGCACTAGCGCAAACGCCAATTTGCGTTTGCTGGCCTCCACCATGAGTTCCGTCGTTGCTAGTTGTTTGCGTTGGAGGTTCGCGTGGGCCACTACATAACATCTGGTGGGGACGCCTGCCCCGGAACGCGTTGGAACCACCTTAGCAATACTGCACTTTAGCTCTGGCAAGTGCCTCCCATCTCCTACGCACTTGGCACTCCGAGCTATATGCATTGTGCTCTGTTGCCTCCAGCTTCGCCACTGTGCAATTGTAGCACTTCGGTGGTAGTGAGGCTAGCCAGTCTGGGCATTCATTTCTCATGTGAGGGTCCCCACAGTGTGTGCATCTCGGAACGGTCTCCTTGCAAAAACGTCTTCCATGTCCATATGCTAGGCACATGGAACACTGTACTAATGGGGACTGATCTGCAACCCGTATCCTCTGGATGTCTATATGGATGGACTCCCTATCCATCATCTTGGTTAGGTTAGGTTAGGTTAGGTTAGGTTAGGTTAGGTTAGGTTAGGTTAGGTTAGGTTAGGTTAGGTTAGGTTAGGTTAGGTTAGGTTAGGTTAGGTTAGGTTAGGTTAGGTTAGGTTAGGTTAGGTTAGGTTAGGTTAGGTTAGGTTAGGTTAGGTTAGGTTAGGTTAGGTTAGGTTAGGTTAGGTTAGGTTAGGTTAGGTTAGGTTAGGTTAGGTTAGGTTAGGTTAGGTTAGGTTAGGTTAGGTTAGGTTAGGTTAGGTTAGGTTAGGTTAGGTTAGGTTAGGTTAGGTTAGGTTAGGTTAGGTTAGGTTAGGTTAGGTTAGGTTAGGTTAGGTTAGGTTAGGTTAGGTTAGGTTAGGTTAGGTTAGGTTAGGTTAGGTTAGGTTAGGTTAGGTTAGGTTAGGTTAGGTTAGGTTAGGTTAGGTTAGGTTAGGTTAGGTTAGGTTAGGTTAGGTTAGGTTAGGTTAGGTTAGGTTAGGTTAGGTTAGGTTAGGTTAGGTTAGGTTAGGTTAGGTTAGGTTAGGTTAGGTTAGGTTAGGTTAGGTTAGGTTAGGTTAGGTTAGGTTAGGTTAGGTTAGGTTAGGTTAGGTTAGGTTAGGTTAGGTTAGGTTAGGTTAGGTTAGGTTAGGTTAGGTTAGGTTAGGTTAGGTTAGGTTAGGTTAGGTTAGGTTAGGTTAGGTTAGGTTAGGTTAGGTTAGGTTAGGTTAGGTTAGGTTAGGTTAGGTTAGGTTAGGTTAGGTTAGGTTAGGTTAGGTTAGGTTAGGTTAGGTTAGGTTAGGTTAGGTTAGGTTAGGTTAGGTTAGGTTAGGTTAGGTTAGGTTAGGTTAGGTTAGGTTAGGTTAGGTTAGGTTAGGTTAGGTTAGGTTAGGTTAGGTTAGGTTAGGTTAGGTTAGGTTAGGTTAGGTTAGGTTAGGTTAGGTTAGGTTAGGTTAGGTTAGGTTAGGTTAGGTTAGGTTAGGTTAGGTTAGGTTAGGTTAGGTTAGGTTAGGTTAGGTTAGGTTAGGTTAGGTTAGGTTAGGTTAGGTTAGGTTAGGTTAGGTTAGGTTAGGTTAGGTTAGGTTAGGTTAGGTTAGGTTAGGTTAGGTTAGGTTAGGTTAGGTTAGGTTAGGTTAGGTTAGGTTAGGTTAGGTTAGGTTAGGTTAGGTTAGGTTAGGTTAGGTTAGGTTAGGTTAGGTTAGGTTAGGTTAGGTTAGGTTAGGTTAGGTTAGGTTAGGTTAGGTTAGGTTAGGTTAGGTTAGGTTAGGTTAGGTTAGGTTAGGTTAGGTTAGGTTAGGTTAGGTTAGGTTAGGTTAGGTTAGGTTAGGTTAGGTTAGGTTAGGTTAGGTTAGGTTAGGTTAGGTTAGGTTAGGTTAGGTTAGGTTAGGTTAGGTTAGGTTAGGTTAGGTTAGGTTAGGTTAGGTTAGGTTAGGTTAGGTTAGGTTAGGTTAGGTTAGGTTAGGTTAGGTTAGGTTAGGTTAGGTTAGGTTAGGTTAGGTTAGGTTAGGTTAGGTTAGGTTAGGTTAGGTTAGGTTAGGTTAGGTTAGGTTAGGTTAGGTTAGGTTAGGTTAGGTTAGGTTAGGTTAGGTTAGGTTAGGTTAGGTTAGGTTAGGTTAGGTTAGGTTAGGTTAGGTTAGGTTAGGTTAGGTTAGGTTAGGTTAGGTTAGGTTAGGTTAGGTTAGGTTAGGTTAGGTTAGGTTAGGTTAGGTTAGGTTAGGTTAGGTTAGGTTAGGTTAGGTTAGGTTAGGTTAGGTTAGGTTAGGTTAGGTTAGGTTAGGTTAGGTTAGGTTAGGTTAGGTTAGGTTAGGTTAGGTTAGGTTAGGTTAGGTTAGGTTAGGTTAGGTTAGGTTAGGTTAGGTTAGGTTAGGTTAGGTTAGGTTAGGTTAGGTTAGGTTAGGTTAGGTTAGGTTAGGTTAGGTTAGGTTAGGTTAGGTTAGGTTAGGTTAGGTTAGGTTAGGTTAGGTTAGGTTAGGTTAGGTTAGGTTAGGTTAGGTTAGGTTAGGTTAGGTTAGGTTAGGTTAGGTTAGGTTAGGTTAGGTTAGGTTAGGTTAGGTTAGGTTAGGTTAGGTTAGGTTAGGTTAGGTTAGGTTAGGTTAGGTTAGGTTAGGTTAGGTTAGGTTAGGTTAGGTTAGGTTAGGTTAGGTTAGGTTAGGTTAGGTTAGGTTAGGTTAGGTTAGGTTAGGTTAGGTTAGGTTAGGTTAGGTTAGGTTAGGTTAGGTTAGGTTAGGTTAGGTTAGGTTAGGTTAGGTTAGGTTAGGTTAGGTTAGGTTAGGTTAGGTTAGGTTAGGTTAGGTTAGGTTAGGTTAGGTTAGGTTAGGTTAGGTTAGGTTAGGTTAGGTTAGGTTAGGTTAGGTTAGGTTAGGTTAGGTTAGGTTAGGTTAGGTTAGGTTAGGTTAGGTTAGGTTAGGTTAGGTTAGGTTAGGTTAGGTTAGGTTAGGTTAGGTTAGGTTAGGTTAGGTTAGGTTAGGTTAGGTTAGGTTAGGTTAGGTTAGGTTAGGTTAGGTTAGGTTAGGTTAGGTTAGGTTAGGTTAGGTTAGGTTAGGTTAGGTTAGGTTAGGTTAGGTTAGGTTAGGTTAGGTTAGGTTAGGTTAGGTTAGGTTAGGTTAGGTTAGGTTAGGTTAGGTTAGGTTAGGTTAGGTTAGGTTAGGTTAGGTTAGGTTAGGTTAGGTTAGGTTAGGTTAGGTTAGGTTAGGTTAGGTTAGGTTAGGTTAGGTTAGGTTAGGTTAGGTTAGGTTAGGTTAGGTTAGGTTAGGTTAGGTTAGGTTAGGTTAGGTTAGGTTAGGTTAGGTTAGGTTAGGTTAGGTTAGGTTAGGTTAGGTTAGGTTAGGTTAGGTTAGGTTAGGTTAGGTTAGGTTAGGTTAGGTTAGGTTAGGTTAGGTTAGGTTAGGTTAGGTTAGGTTAGGTTAGGTTAGGTTAGGTTAGGTTAGGTTAGGTTAGGTTAGGTTAGGTTAGGTTAGGTTAGGTTAGGTTAGGTTAGGTTAGGTTAGGTTAGGTTAGGTTAGGTTAGGTTAGGTTAGGTTAGGTTAGGTTAGGTTAGGTTAGGTTAGGTTAGGTTAGGTTAGGTTAGGTTAGGTTAGGTTAGGTTAGGTTAGGTTAGGTTAGGTTAGGTTAGGTTAGGTTAGGTTAGGTTAGGTTAGGTTAGGTTAGGTTAGGTTAGGTTAGGTTAGGTTAGGTTAGGTTAGGTTAGGTTAGGTTAGGTTAGGTTAGGTTAGGTTAGGTTAGGTTAGGTTAGGTTAGGTTAGGTTAGGTTAGGTTAGGTTAGGTTAGGTTAGGTTAGGTTAGGTTAGGTTAGGTTAGGTTAGGTTAGGTTAGGTTAGGTTAGGTTAGGTTAGGTTAGGTTAGGTTAGGTTAGGTTAGGTTAGGTTAGGTTAGGTTAGGTTAGGTTAGGTTAGGTTAGGTTAGGTTAGGTTAGGTTAGGTTAGGTTAGGTTAGGTTAGGTTAGGTTAGGTTAGGTTAGGTTAGGTTAGGTTAGGTTAGGTTAGGTTAGGTTAGGTTAGGTTAGGTTAGGTTAGGTTAGGTTAGGTTAGGTTAGGTTAGGTTAGGTTAGGTTAGGTTAGGTTAGGTTAGGTTAGGTTAGGTTAGGTTAGGTTAGGTTAGGTTAGGTTAGGTTAGGTTAGGTTAGGTTAGGTTAGGTTAGGTTAGGTTAGGTTAGGTTAGGTTAGGTTAGGTTAGGTTAGGTTAGGTTAGGTTAGGTTAGGTTAGGTTAGGTTAGGTTAGGTTAGGTTAGGTTAGGTTAGGTTAGGTTAGGTTAGGTTAGGTTAGGTTAGGTTAGGTTAGGTTAGGTTAGGTTAGGTTAGGTTAGGTTAGGTTAGGTTAGGTTAGGTTAGGTTAGGTTAGGTTAGGTTAGGTTAGGTTAGGTTAGGTTAGGTTAGGTTAGGTTAGGTTAGGTTAGGTTAGGTTAGGTTAGGTTAGGTTAGGTTAGGTTAGGTTAGGTTAGGTTAGGTTAGGTTAGGTTAGGTTAGGTTAGGTTAGGTTAGGTTAGGTTAGGTTAGGTTAGGTTAGGTTAGGTTAGGTTAGGTTAGGTTAGGTTAGGTTAGGTTAGGTTAGGTTAGGTTAGGTTAGGTTAGGTTAGGTTAGGTTAGGTTAGGTTAGGTTAGGTTAGGTTAGGTTAGGTTAGGTTAGGTTAGGTTAGGTTAGGTTAGGTTAGGTTAGGTTAGGTTAGGTTAGGTTAGGTTAGGTTAGGTTAGGTTAGGTTAGGTTAGGTTAGGTTAGGTTAGGTTAGGTTAGGTTAGGTTAGGTTAGGTTAGGTTAGGTTAGGTTAGGTTAGGTTAGGTTAGGTTAGGTTAGGTTAGGTTAGGTTAGGTTAGGTTAGGTTAGGTTAGGTTAGGTTAGGTTAGGTTAGGTTAGGTTAGGTTAGGTTAGGTTAGGTTAGGTTAGGTTAGGTTAGGTTAGGTTAGGTTAGGTTAGGTTAGGTTAGGTTAGGTTAGGTTAGGTTAGGTTAGGTTAGGTTAGGTTAGGTTAGGTTAGGTTAGGTTAGGTTAGGTTAGGTTAGGTTAGGTTAGGTTAGGTTAGGTTAGGTTAGGTTAGGTTAGGTTAGGTTAGGTTAGGTTAGGTTAGGTTAGGTTAGGTTAGGTTAGGTTAGGTTAGGTTAGGTTAGGTTAGGTTAGGTTAGGTTAGGTTAGGTTAGGTTAGGTTAGGTTAGGTTAGGTTAGGTTAGGTTAGGTTAGGTTAGGTTAGGTTAGGTTAGGTTAGGTTAGGTTAGGTTAGGTTAGGTTAGGTTAGGTTAGGTTAGGTTAGGTTAGGTTAGGTTAGGTTAGGTTAGGTTAGGTTAGGTTAGGTTAGGTTAGGTTAGGTTAGGTTAGGTTAGGTTAGGTTAGGTTAGGTTAGGTTAGGTTAGGTTAGGTTAGGTTAGGTTAGGTTAGGTTAGGTTAGGTTAGGTTAGGTTAGGTTAGGTTAGGTTAGGTTAGGTTAGGTTAGGTTAGGTTAGGTTAGGTTAGGTTAGGTTAGGTTAGGTTAGGTTAGGTTAGGTTAGGTTAGGTTAGGTTAGGTTAGGTTAGGTTAGGTTAGGTTAGGTTAGGTTAGGTTAGGTTAGGTTAGGTTAGGTTAGGTTAGGTTAGGTTAGGTTAGGTTAGGTTAGGTTAGGTTAGGTTAGGTTAGGTTAGGTTAGGTTAGGTTAGGTTAGGTTAGGTTAGGTTAGGTTAGGTTAGGTTAGGTTAGGTTAGGTTAGGTTAGGTTAGGTTAGGTTAGGTTAGGTTAGGTTAGGTTAGGTTAGGTTAGGTTAGGTTAGGTTAGGTTAGGTTAGGTTAGGTTAGGTTAGGTTAGGTTAGGTTAGGTTAGGTTAGGTTAGGTTAGGTTAGGTTAGGTTAGGTTAGGTTAGGTTAGGTTAGGTTAGGTTAGGTTAGGTTAGGTTAGGTTAGGTTAGGTTAGGTTAGGTTAGGTTAGGTTAGGTTAGGTTAGGTTAGGTTAGGTTAGGTTAGGTTAGGTTAGGTTAGGTTAGGTTAGGTTAGGTTAGGTTAGGTTAGGTTAGGTTAGGTTAGGTTAGGTTAGGTTAGGTTAGGTTAGGTTAGGTTAGGTTAGGTTAGGTTAGGTTAGGTTAGGTTAGGTTAGGTTAGGTTAGGTTAGGTTAGGTTAGGTTAGGTTAGGTTAGGTTAGGTTAGGTTAGGTTAGGTTAGGTTAGGTTAGGTTAGGTTAGGTTAGGTTAGGTTAGGTTAGGTTAGGTTAGGTTAGGTTAGGTTAGGTTAGGTTAGGTTAGGTTAGGTTAGGTTAGGTTAGGTTAGGTTAGGTTAGGTTAGGTTAGGTTAGGTTAGGTTAGGTTAGGTTAGGTTAGGTTAGGTTAGGTTAGGTTAGGTTAGGTTAGGTTAGGTTAGGTTAGGTTAGGTTAGGTTAGGTTAGGTTAGGTTAGGTTAGGTTAGGTTAGGTTAGGTTAGGTTAGGTTAGGTTAGGTTAGGTTAGGTTAGGTTAGGTTAGGTTAGGTTAGGTTAGGTTAGGTTAGGTTAGGTTAGGTTAGGTTAGGTTAGGTTAGGTTAGGTTAGGTTAGGTTAGGTTAGGTTAGGTTAGGTTAGGTTAGGTTAGGTTAGGTTAGGTTAGGTTAGGTTAGGTTAGGTTAGGTTAGGTTAGGTTAGGTTAGGTTAGGTTAGGTTAGGTTAGGTTAGGTTAGGTTAGGTTAGGTTAGGTTAGGTTAGGTTAGGTTAGGTTAGGTTAGGTTAGGTTAGGTTAGGTTAGGTTAGGTTAGGTTAGGTTAGGTTAGGTTAGGTTAGGTTAGGTTAGGTTAGGTTAGGTTAGGTTAGGTTAGGTTAGGTTAGGTTAGGTTAGGTTAGGTTAGGTTAGGTTAGGTTAGGTTAGGTTAGGTTAGGTTAGGTTAGGTTAGGTTAGGTTAGGTTAGGTTAGGTTAGGTTAGGTTAGGTTAGGTTAGGTTAGGTTAGGTTAGGTTAGGTTAGGTTAGGTTAGGTTAGGTTAGGTTAGGTTAGGTTAGGTTAGGTTAGGTTAGGTTAGGTTAGGTTAGGTTAGGTTAGGTTAGGTTAGGTTAGGTTAGGTTAGGTTAGGTTAGGTTAGGTTAGGTTAGGTTAGGTTAGGTTAGGTTAGGTTAGGTTAGGTTAGGTTAGGTTAGGTTAGGTTAGGTTAGGTTAGGTTAGGTTAGGTTAGGTTAGGTTAGGTTAGGTTAGGTTAGGTTAGGTTAGGTTAGGTTAGGTTAGGTTAGGTTAGGTTAGGTTAGGTTAGGTTAGGTTAGGTTAGGTTAGGTTAGGTTAGGTTAGGTTAGGTTAGGTTAGGTTAGGTTAGGTTAGGTTAGGTTAGGTTAGGTTAGGTTAGGTTAGGTTAGGTTAGGTTAGGTTAGGTTAGGTTAGGTTAGGTTAGGTTAGGTTAGGTTAGGTTAGGTTAGGTTAGGTTAGGTTAGGTTAGGTTAGGTTAGGTTAGGTTAGGTTAGGTTAGGTTAGGTTAGGTTAGGTTAGGTTAGGTTAGGTTAGGTTAGGTTAGGTTAGGTTAGGTTAGGTTAGGTTAGGTTAGGTTAGGTTAGGTTAGGTTAGGTTAGGTTAGGTTAGGTTAGGTTAGGTTAGGTTAGGTTAGGTTAGGTTAGGTTAGGTTAGGTTAGGTTAGGTTAGGTTAGGTTAGGTTAGGTTAGGTTAGGTTAGGTTAGGTTAGGTTAGGTTAGGTTAGGTTAGGTTAGGTTAGGTTAGGTTAGGTTAGGTTAGGTTAGGTTAGGTTAGGTTAGGTTAGGTTAGGTTAGGTTAGGTTAGGTTAGGTTAGGTTAGGTTAGGTTAGGTTAGGTTAGGTTAGGTTAGGTTAGGTTAGGTTAGGTTAGGTTAGGTTAGGTTAGGTTAGGTTAGGTTAGGTTAGGTTAGGTTAGGTTAGGTTAGGTTAGGTTAGGTTAGGTTAGGTTAGGTTAGGTTAGGTTAGGTTAGGTTAGGTTAGGTTAGGTTAGGTTAGGTTAGGTTAGGTTAGGTTAGGTTAGGTTAGGTTAGGTTAGGTTAGGTTAGGTTAGGTTAGGTTAGGTTAGGTTAGGTTAGGTTAGGTTAGGTTAGGTTAGGTTAGGTTAGGTTAGGTTAGGTTAGGTTAGGTTAGGTTAGGTTAGGTTAGGTTAGGTTAGGTTAGGTTAGGTTAGGTTAGGTTAGGTTAGGTTAGGTTAGGTTAGGTTAGGTTAGGTTAGGTTAGGTTAGGTTAGGTTAGGTTAGGTTAGGTTAGGTTAGGTTAGGTTAGGTTAGGTTAGGTTAGGTTAGGTTAGGTTAGGTTAGGTTAGGTTAGGTTAGGTTAGGTTAGGTTAGGTTAGGTTAGGTTAGGTTAGGTTAGGTTAGGTTAGGTTAGGTTAGGTTAGGTTAGGTTAGGTTAGGTTAGGTTAGGTTAGGTTAGGTTAGGTTAGGTTAGGTTAGGTTAGGTTAGGTTAGGTTAGGTTAGGTTAGGTTAGGTTAGGTTAGGTTAGGTTAGGTTAGGTTAGGTTAGGTTAGGTTAGGTTAGGTTAGGTTAGGTTAGGTTAGGTTAGGTTAGGTTAGGTTAGGTTAGGTTAGGTTAGGTTAGGTTAGGTTAGGTTAGGTTAGGTTAGGTTAGGTTAGGTTAGGTTAGGTTAGGTTAGGTTAGGTTAGGTTAGGTTAGGTTAGGTTAGGTTAGGTTAGGTTAGGTTAGGTTAGGTTAGGTTAGGTTAGGTTAGGTTAGGTTAGGTTAGGTTAGGTTAGGTTAGGTTAGGTTAGGTTAGGTTAGGTTAGGTTAGGTTAGGTTAGGTTAGGTTAGGTTAGGTTAGGTTAGGTTAGGTTAGGTTAGGTTAGGTTAGGTTAGGTTAGGTTAGGTTAGGTTAGGTTAGGTTAGGTTAGGTTAGGTTAGGTTAGGTTAGGTTAGGTTAGGTTAGGTTAGGTTAGGTTAGGTTAGGTTAGGTTAGGTTAGGTTAGGTTAGGTTAGGTTAGGTTAGGTTAGGTTAGGTTAGGTTAGGTTAGGTTAGGTTAGGTTAGGTTAGGTTAGGTTAGGTTAGGTTAGGTTAGGTTAGGTTAGGTTAGGTTAGGTTAGGTTAGGTTAGGTTAGGTTAGGTTAGGTTAGGTTAGGTTAGGTTAGGTTAGGTTAGGTTAGGTTAGGTTAGGTTAGGTTAGGTTAGGTTAGGTTAGGTTAGGTTAGGTTAGGTTAGGTTAGGTTAGGTTAGGTTAGGTTAGGTTAGGTTAGGTTAGGTTAGGTTAGGTTAGGTTAGGTTAGGTTAGGTTAGGTTAGGTTAGGTTAGGTTAGGTTAGGTTAGGTTAGGTTAGGTTAGGTTAGGTTAGGTTAGGTTAGGTTAGGTTAGGTTAGGTTAGGTTAGGTTAGGTTAGGTTAGGTTAGGTTAGGTTAGGTTAGGTTAGGTTAGGTTAGGTTAGGTTAGGTTAGGTTAGGTTAGGTTAGGTTAGGTTAGGTTAGGTTAGGTTAGGTTAGGTTAGGTTAGGTTAGGTTAGGTTAGGTTAGGTTAGGTTAGGTTAGGTTAGGTTAGGTTAGGTTAGGTTAGGTTAGGTTAGGTTAGGTTAGGTTAGGTTAGGTTAGGTTAGGTTAGGTTAGGTTAGGTTAGGTTAGGTTAGGTTAGGTTAGGTTAGGTTAGGTTAGGTTAGGTTAGGTTAGGTTAGGTTAGGTTAGGTTAGGTTAGGTTAGGTTAGGTTAGGTTAGGTTAGGTTAGGTTAGGTTAGGTTAGGTTAGGTTAGGTTAGGTTAGGTTAGGTTAGGTTAGGTTAGGTTAGGTTAGGTTAGGTTAGGTTAGGTTAGGTTAGGTTAGGTTAGGTTAGGTTAGGTTAGGTTAGGTTAGGTTAGGTTAGGTTAGGTTAGGTTAGGTTAGGTTAGGTTAGGTTAGGTTAGGTTAGGTTAGGTTAGGTTAGGTTAGGTTAGGTTAGGTTAGGTTAGGTTAGGTTAGGTTAGGTTAGGTTAGGTTAGGTTAGGTTAGGTTAGGTTAGGTTAGGTTAGGTTAGGTTAGGTTAGGTTAGGTTAGGTTAGGTTAGGTTAGGTTAGGTTAGGTTAGGTTAGGTTAGGTTAGGTTAGGTTAGGTTAGGTTAGGTTAGGTTAGGTTAGGTTAGGTTAGGTTAGGTTAGGTTAGGTTAGGTTAGGTTAGGTTAGGTTAGGTTAGGTTAGGTTAGGTTAGGTTAGGTTAGGTTAGGTTAGGTTAGGTTAGGTTAGGTTAGGTTAGGTTAGGTTAGGTTAGGTTAGGTTAGGTTAGGTTAGGTTAGGTTAGGTTAGGTTAGGTTAGGTTAGGTTAGGTTAGGTTAGGTTAGGTTAGGTTAGGTTAGGTTAGGTTAGGTTAGGTTAGGTTAGGTTAGGTTAGGTTAGGTTAGGTTAGGTTAGGTTAGGTTAGGTTAGGTTAGGTTAGGTTAGGTTAGGTTAGGTTAGGTTAGGTTAGGTTAGGTTAGGTTAGGTTAGGTTAGGTTAGGTTAGGTTAGGTTAGGTTAGGTTAGGTTAGGTTAGGTTAGGTTAGGTTAGGTTAGGTTAGGTTAGGTTAGGTTAGGTTAGGTTAGGTTAGGTTAGGTTAGGTTAGGTTAGGTTAGGTTAGGTTAGGTTAGGTTAGGTTAGGTTAGGTTAGGTTAGGTTAGGTTAGGTTAGGTTAGGTTAGGTTAGGTTAGGTTAGGTTAGGTTAGGTTAGGTTAGGTTAGGTTAGGTTAGGTTAGGTTAGGTTAGGTTAGGTTAGGTTAGGTTAGGTTAGGTTAGGTTAGGTTAGGTTAGGTTAGGTTAGGTTAGGTTAGGTTAGGTTAGGTTAGGTTAGGTTAGGTTAGGTTAGGTTAGGTTAGGTTAGGTTAGGTTAGGTTAGGTTAGGTTAGGTTAGGTTAGGTTAGGTTAGGTTAGGTTAGGTTAGGTTAGGTTAGGTTAGGTTAGGTTAGGTTAGGTTAGGTTAGGTTAGGTTAGGTTAGGTTAGGTTAGGTTAGGTTAGGTTAGGTTAGGTTAGGTTAGGTTAGGTTAGGTTAGGTTAGGTTAGGTTAGGTTAGGTTAGGTTAGGTTAGGTTAGGTTAGGTTAGGTTAGGTTAGGTTAGGTTAGGTTAGGTTAGGTTAGGTTAGGTTAGGTTAGGTTAGGTTAGGTTAGGTTAGGTTAGGTTAGGTCTAGGTTAGGTTAGGTTAGGTTAGGTTAGGTTAGGTTAGGTTAGGTTAGGTTAGGTTAGGTTAGGTTAGGTTAGGTTAGGTTAGGTTAGGTTAGGTTAGGTTAGGTTAGGTTAGGTTAGGTTAGGTTAGGTTAGGTTAGGTTAGGTTAGGTTAGGTTAGGTTAGGTTAGGTTAG
>OX493333.1:20056888-20081971 GCA_950371115.1 Anania fuscalis | reverse complement strand
CCTAACCTAACCTAACCTAACCTAACCTAACCTAACCTAACCTAACCTAACCTAACCTAACCTAACCTAACCTAACCTAACCTAACCTAACCTAACCTAACCTAACCTAACACCTAACCTAACCTAACCTAACCTAACCTAACCTAACCTAACCTAACCTAACCTAACCTAACCTAACCTAACCTAACCTAACCTAACCTAACCTAACCTAACCTAACCTAACCTAACCTAACCTAACCTAACCTAACCTAACCTAACCTAACCTAACCTAACCTAACCTAACCTAACCTAACCTAACCTAACCTAACCTAACCTAACCTAACCTAACCTAACCTAACCTAACCTAACCTAACCTAACCTAACCTAACCTAACCTAACCTAACCTAACCTAACCTAACCTAACCTAACCTAACCTAACCTAACCTAACCTAACCTAACCTAACCTAACCTAACCTAACCTAACCTAACCTAACCTAACCTAACCTAACCTAACCTAACCTAACCTAACCTAACCTAACCTAACCTAACCTAACCTAACCTAACCTAACCTAACCTAACCTAACCTAACCTAACCTAACCTAACCTAACCTAACCTAACCTAACCTAACCTAACCTAACCTAACCTAACCTAACCTAACCTAACCTAACCTAACCTAACCTAACCTAACCTAACACCTAACCTAACCTAACCTAACCTAACCTAACCTAACCTAACCAAACCTAACCTAACCTAACCTAACCAACCTAACCTAACCTAACCTAACCTAACCTAACCTAACCTAACCTAACCTAACCTAACCTAACCTAACCTAACCTAACCTAACCTAACCTAACCTAACCTAACCTAACCTAACCTAACCTAACCTAACCTAACCTAACCTAACCTAACCTAACCTAACCTAACCTAACCTAACCTAACCTAACCTAACCTAACCTAACCTAACCTAACCTAACCTAACCTAACCTAACCTAACCTAACCTAACCTAACCTAACCTAACCTAACCTAACCTAACCTAACCTAACCTAACCTAACCTAACCTAACCTAACCTAACCTAACCTAACCTAACCTAACCTAACCTAACCTAACCTAACCTAACCTAACCTAACCTAACCTAACCTAACCTAACCTAACCTAACCTAACCTAACCTAACCTAACCTAACCTAACCTACCACCTAACCTAACCTAACCTAACCTAACCTAACCTAACCTAACCTAACCTAACCTAACCTAACCTAACCTAACCTAACCTAACCTAACCTAACCTAACCTAACCTAACCTAACCTAACCTAACCTAACCTAACCTAACCTAACCTAACCTAACCTAACCTAACCTAACCTAACCTAACCTAACCTAACCTAACCTAACCTAACCTAACCTAACCTAACCTAACCTAACCTAACCTAACCTAACCTAACCTAACCTAACCTAACCTAACCTAACCTAACCTAACCTAACCTAACCTAACCTAACCTAACCTAACCTAACCTAACCTAACCTAACCTAACCTAACCTAACCTAACCTAACCTAACCTAACCTAACCTAACCTAACCTAACCTAACCTAACCTAACCTAACCTAACCTAACCTAACCTAACCTAACCTAACCTAACCTAACCTAACCTAACCTAACCTAACCTAACCTAACCTAACCTAACCTAACCTAACCTAACCTAACCTAACCTAACCTAACCTAACCTAACCTAACCTAACCTAACCTAACCTAACCTAACCTAACCTAACCTAACCTAACCTAACCTAACCTAACCTAACCTAACCTAACCTAACCTAACCTAACCTAACCTAACCTAACCTAACCTAACCTAACCTAACCTAACCTAACCTAACCTAACCTAACCTAACCTAACCTAACCTAACCTAACCTAACCTAACCTAACCTAACCTAACCTAACCTAACCTAACCTAACCTAACCTAACCTAACCTAACCTAACCTAACCTAACCTAACCTAACCTAACCTAACCTAACCTAACCTAACCTAACCTAACCTAACCTAACCTAACCTAACCTAACCTAACCTAACCTAACCTAACCTAACCTAACCTAACCTAACCTAACCTAACCTAACCTAACCTAACCTAACCTAACCTAACCTAACCTAACCTAACCTAACCTAACCTAACCTAACCTAACCTAACCTAACCTAACCTAACCTAACCTAACCTAACCTAACCTAACCTAACCTAACCTAACCTAACCTAACCTAACCTAACCTAACCTAACCTAACCTAACCTAACCTAACCTAACCTAACCTAACCTAACCTAACCTAACCTAACCTAACCTAACCTAACCTAACCTAACCTAACCTAACCTAACCTAACCTAACCTAACCTAACCTAACCTAACCTAACCTAACCTAACCTAACCTAACCTAACCTAACCTAACCTAACCTAACCTAACCTAACCTAACCTAACCTAACCTAACCTAACCTAACCTAACCTAACCTAACCTAACCTAACCTAACCTAACCTAACCTAACCTAACCTAACCTAACCTAACCTAACCTAACCTAACCTAACCTAACCTAACCTAACCTAACCTAACCTAACCTAACCTAACCTAACCTAACCTAACCTAACCTAACCTAACCTAACCTAACCTAACCTAACCTAACCTAACCTAACCTAACCTAACCTAACCTAACCTAACCTAACCTAACCTAACCTAACCTAACCTAACCTAACCTAACCTAACCTAACCTAACCTAACCTAACCTAACCTAACCTAACCTAACCTAACCTAACCTAACCTAACCTAACCTAACCTAACCTAACCTAACCTAACCTAACCTAACCTAACCTAACCTAACCTAACCTAACCTAACCTAACCTAACCTAACCTAACCTAACCTAACCTAACCTAACCTAACCTAACCTAACCTAACCTAACCTAACCTAACCTAACCTAACCTAACCTAACCTAACCTAACCTAACCTAACCTAACCTAACCTAACCTAACCTAACCTAACCTAACCTAACCTAACCTAACCTAACCTAACCTAACCTAACCTAACCTAACCTAACCTAACCTAACCTAACCTAACCTAACCTAACCTAACCTAACCTAACCTAACCTAACCTAACCTAACCTAACCTAACCTAACCTAACCTAACCTAACCTAACCTAACCTAACCTAACCTAACCTAACCTAACCTAACCTAACCTAACCTAACCTAACCTAACCTAACCTAACCTAACCTAACCTAACCTAACCTAACCTAACCTAACCTAACCTAACCTAACCTAACCTAACCTAACCTAACCTAACCTAACCTAACCTAACCTAACCTAACCTAACCTAACCTAACCTAACCTAACCTAACCTAACCTAACCTAACCTAACCTAACCTAACCTAACCTAACCTAACCTAACCTAACCTAACCTAACCTAACCTAACCTAACCTAACCTAACCTAACCTAACCTAACCTAACCTAACCTAACCTAACCTAACCTAACCTAACCTAACCTAACCTAACCTAACCTAACCTAACCTAACCTAACCTAACCTAACCTAACCTAACCTAACCTAACCTAACCTAACCTAACCTAACCTAACCTAACCTAACCTAACCTAACCTAACCTAACCTAACCTAACCTAACCTAACCTAACCTAACCTAACCTAACCTAACCTAACCTAACCTAACCTAACCTAACCTAACCTAACCTAACCTAACCTAACCTAACCTAACCTAACCTAACCTAACCTAACCTAACCTAACCTAACCTAACCTAACCTAACCTAACCTAACCTAACCTAACCTAACCTAACCTAACCTAACCTAACCTAACCTAACCTAACCTAACCTAACCTAACCTAACCTAACCTAACCTAACCTAACCTAACCTAACCTAACCTAACCTAACCTAACCTAACCTAACCTAACCTAACCTAACCTAACCTAACCTAACCTAACCTAACCTAACCTAACCTAACCTAACCTAACCTAACCTAACCTAACCTAACCTAACCTAACCTAACCTAACCTAACCTAACCTAACCTAACCTAACCTAACCTAACCTAACCTAACCTAACCTAACCTAACCTAACCTAACCTAACCTAACCTAACCTAACCTAACCTAACCTAACCTAACCTAACCTAACCTAACCTAACCTAACCTAACCTAACCTAACCTAACCTAACCTAACCTAACCTAACCTAACCTAACCTAACCTAACCTAACCTAACCTAACCTACAACCTAACCTAACCTAACCTAACCTAACCTAACCTAACCTAACCTAACCTAACCTAACCTAACCTAACCTAACCTAACCTAACCTAACCTAACCTAACCTAACCTAACCTAACCTAACCTAACCTAACCTAACCTAACCTAACCTAACCTAACCTAACCTAACCTAACCTAACCTAACCTAACCTAACCTAACCTAACCTAACCTAACCTAACTAACCTAACCTAACCTAACCTAACCTAACCTAACCTAACCTAACCTAACCTAACCTAACCTAACCTAACCTAACCTAACCTAACCTAACCTAACCTAACCTAACCTAACCTAACCTAACCTAACCTAACCTAACCTAACCTAACCTAACCTAACCTAACCTAACCTAACCTAACCTAACCTAACCTAACCTAACCTAACCTAACCTAACCTAACCTAACTACCTAACCTAACCTAACCTAACCTAACCTAACCTAACCTAACCTAACCTAACCTAACCTAACCTAACCTAACCTAACCTAACCTAACCTAACCTAACCTAACCTAACCTAACCTAACCTAACCTAACCTAACCTAACCTAACCTAACCTAACCTAACCTAACCTAACCTAACCTAACCTAACCTAACCTAACCTAACCTAACCTAACCTAACCTAACCTAACCTAACCTAACCTAACCTAACCTAACCTAACCTAACCTAACCTAACCTAACCTAACCTAACCTAACCTAACCTAACCTAACCTAACCTAACCTAACCTAACCTACCTAACCTAACCTAACCTAACCTAACCTAACCTAACCTAACCTAACCTAACCTAACCTAACCTAACCTAACCTAACCTAACCTAACCTAACCTAACCTAACCTACTAACCTAACCTAACCTAACCTAACCTAACCTAACCTAACCTAACCTAACCTAACCTAACCTAACCTAACCTAACTAACCTAACCTAACCTAACCTAACCTAACCTAACCTAACCTAACCTAACCTAACCTAACCTAACCTAACCTAACCTAACCTAACCTAACCTAACCTAACCTAACCTAACCTAACCTAACCTAACCTAACCTAACCTAACCTAACCTAACCTAACCTAACCTAACCTAACCTAACCTAACCTAACCTAACCTAACCTAACCTAACCTAACCTAACCTAACCTAACCTAACCTAACCTAACCTAACCTAACCTAACCTAACCTAACCTAACCTAACCCAATTAACTTAAAAACACTACTGAAAACTGAAATACAGTCACTGTTGCGCTTCTAATATTTTCTAATCGGTAGATTCTATTTAGTTTCAGCGAAAGAAGCGACAAAAAATCTTAATTACTTGCATTTTTGGCAATTTTTCGTATTTTTAATATTAACTTAGAAAAATCTCATACTAAATTTTGAACTTTGTCATTTTTGGTCCGTTTTTCGAAATTTTTTCAGCTTACCTTGTAGATCCAGTCTATACGAGCTCGACGCCGTCAATTTCAGCACGCTGCGACGCTCCTGGAATTTACAAAAAATTTTTTAAAGCACTGAATTTCAGTTTTTAGACCAAAACTCTTAAATTTTCTACGGCACCCCGGTTCCGTAGTTTTACAGTATTGTCCGTCTCGACGAGACGAATCTTCAGACACCCCTTTTGTACCCCTGGGACGTCATTAAGGGCGGGAATTCGCTAATTTTCAGTCAAAATATTCCATTCGTTTGATACCGAGGTTTCTTGGTAAGCCACTGTTCGGAACGAAATTAACTTAAAAACACTACTGAAAACTGAAATACAGTCACTGTTGCGCTTCTAATATTTTCTAATCGGTAGATTCTATTTAGTTTCAGCGAAAGAAGCGACAAAAAATCTTAATTACTTGCATTTTTGGCAATTTTTCGTATTTTTAATATTAACTTAGAAAAATCTCATACTAAATTTTGAACTTTGTCATTTTTGGTCCGTTTTTCGAAATTTTTTTCAGCTTACCTTGTAGATCCAGTCTATACGAGCTCGACGCCGTCAATTTCAGCACGCTGCGACGCTCCTGGAATTTACAAAAAATTTTTTAAAGCACTGAATTTCAGTTTTTAGACCAAAACTCTTAAATTTTCTACGGCACCCCGGTTCCGTAGTTTTACAGTATTGTCCGTCTCGACGAGACGAATCTTCAGACACCCCTTTTGTACCCCTGGGACGTCATTAAGGGCAAAAATTCGCCCTCCCACCCTCCCTTACCTGCTTTACCACCTAAGCTCGGTTAGGTTTTGACAAAAAATTTTTCTTCGTTTTTGACTGAGAGCTTAGGTGGTACCCTCGAGGGCATCGGGAGCTACTTTTGCATAGGCTAGACGATAGAAACACTTTTGTGTTACTATTTTTAGGTTAAATTTACACTTTTACATTAGACCTTTTGTCTAAGAATATATATTTTTATATACCAAACTTTGACGCGTTCGCACTGGTAGTACCATGTTTGGCATCCACACGCCTGTCAAAAAGATGACCGCAGACCAGGCTAAAGCTGGCTCTGGCAGCCCAAAAAACGACGAACCAAGGACAGCAGGACTTCTCCATACGCAAGCGACGCAGGACTCGATGGTCCGTCGGCTCACCGGTGAATGGGAGGCAGGGAAGGTGGAAGGAAACGCCAAATCCCCGATTGCACCCAGGCAGGTGGTCCCTGCAGCCCGCCCAGTCAAAACGAAGGCTCTGTCTCAGGACTCTAAACCAAATGCCGCCCGTAGATCTTCAACGGAAGCTTACAGTACCTCTCCACGAGTCGAGCCTAAATATCTCAATAGGACGACAGAGGCCAAAGCAATGCTGACCAAAGCAAAGCTCCACCTAAGGAACTCCAAAAATATAAAAACGGACATAAAGGTAGAGGTTACGCAGGCGCTCGAGAGGCTGTACCAGTTGGTTAAAGAGGCAGAGTCTGATAGGGACAGGAAGGGGTCGGACAGGACCATCGAGATCATAGAGCCCGAAAGGGAAAACGGAGTGTACAGGGAAAGGGAAAATGAGAGAATGAGATTGGAAAAGGAACTCTTAGAAAAAATGGCTGAACACAGTAAACAGATAGATAATAATAGGAAGGAAATGGAAAAGTTAAAAGAGGTTATAGAAAAGAGCCAGCTGGATAGGGCCAATAACGTGACGTACGCGAGTGTAGCTGCGGCCTCTCCGAGGAGGAAATCCCCGGAGAACGCCGCAGTGCACTCGGTTATTATAACATCTAACGACGAAACAGAGACGGGGGATCAGGTAATGGAAAAGATAAGAAGTGTGGTAAAAGCCAGAGAGGAAGGATTCCAAATTGACAGGATACGAAAGGGAAGGGACCGGAAAATAATTTTGGGTTGTAGGACGAAGGCGGAAGTGGGAAGAGTGACAGATAAGATAAGAAATGGGGGAAAAAACTTAACTGTGGAAGAAATAAAAAATAAAGACCCACTAATAATTATAAAAAATATTAACAAATACAACACAGAAGAAGATATCATTAAGGCCTTACACACACAAAATAAGAACGTCCTCAGAGAGGTGAAGGAGGAAGACTTTAGGGCAGTCATCCGCTACAAAAAGAATGCCAGGAACCCCCATCAGATGCACGTTGTGCTCAGCGTGTCCCCGCTGGTCTGGCGCCTACTCATAGAGGCAAGATGTGTCCACATCGACATGCAGCGCCTTAAAGCAGAAGATCAGTCTCCGCTGGTCCAATGCTCGCGCTGCCTGGGATATGGACACAGTAAAAAGACCTGCAGGGAGTCCGAGGACTCGTGCTCGCACTGCGGAGGCCCACACCTTCGCACACAGTGCGCTGACTACCTTGCAGCCGAGTCCCCGACGTGCCGAAACTGCCAAAAGGCGAAGATGGGGGACGCTGAGCACAACGCTTTCAGCTCCGAGTGCCCGGTACGGCGTAAATGGGACAGCATAGCCAGGTCCACAGTGGCGTATTGCTGAAGTTGTACCGGGCAACCATACAGAGAGCAGAGAAAACGCATCGACCCCAGAAGTCAACCGTTATCGTGCGCTGCAGGCGAACCTACAGAGGTGTAACCAAGCGACGGACGAACTTATCATGGAGGCAGTCAAACGCCGTGTCTCGTTCGCGCTGGTACAGGAGCCATACACCGGAGCCATCCGTAAGATGAAGGCCTATCAGGGCGCCCGAATAGTGCAATGCGAAACAAATACAGACAAGACCATCAAGTCTGCCATTGTATTATTCGATGACACAATTGACGTAACCCAATGTCCAACGCTGACCACTGAAAACACCGTCGTGGCGCGACTAAGGACCGCAGCATGGGAAGTTGTAGTCATATCGGTGTACCTGGAGGGTGATGGCAACATCGAGGATGATATAGGTCACATCCAAAAGATCCTGGATGAAGTAGGGAATAGGCGCGTGATACTGGGCGGCGATGTGAATGCCTGGAACATCTGGTGGGGTAGCCTGGAGACAAACAGGAGAGGAGGGAGCCTGGGGGGAGCATTGGACGAGTTAGGCCTTCACATCCTAAACCATGGTACGGAACCCACCTTCGACTGTTACAGAGGAGGCAGAAGATTTAGAAGCTGCGTAGACATCACGGTGTGTAGTGTGGACTTGCTGGACAGAGTCGAAAACTGGAGGCTGGACGCCGACCTGACAATTTCCGACC
Source organism: Anania fuscalis (assembly GCA_950371115.1). NCBI lineage: Eukaryota > Metazoa > Arthropoda > Insecta > Lepidoptera > Crambidae > Anania > Anania fuscalis. The sequence continues at coordinate 20,073,090 of OX493333.1, read as the reverse complement.
ACAAGGCAATCCTTTTCGATGTAAAACTGACGAAATCAAGGGGTATAGACATAAAAAGGACAACAAGAAGGTATAATACAAGGAAAGCAAAATGGATATCATTTAAAGAAGAATTGACTCAAAATTGGGAAAGGGGTAATTTGAATAGGGAAGAAATAAGGAAAATTAGAACAAAAGAAGAACTGGATAGGATAATTGAGACATACACTGAAGAGATAACAAAAGTAAGCGAGAAACATATACCGAAAATTTTGGACAAAAAGAGAAAGGGATTGCCTTGGTGGACGGAAGAGCTGACACGTAAGAAAGAGACGCATAGCAAATGCAGCACCTATACGCCGTGAGAAAGTCTTGCAGGAGTACCTACATGTGAAAGACGAATATGCGCAGCTTCTGAAAAGAACTAAAACAGAGAGTTGGAAAGCCTTCTGCGGGAAACAGGAAAGGGAAACCATGTGGGACGGGATCTATAGGGTCATAGGGCGTACAATGAAAAGACAGGAGGACATTCCATTGGTTCGAGATGGTAGAGTTCTGGAGAGAGATGAGTCCGCCAAAGCTCTTTCGGATACCTTCTTTCCCCGGGACGAAGCACAAGCAGATAATGAAGCCCATCGGCTCACAAGGCAAAAAGCCGAAATTGTAAACGGTGGCGATGATGGTGAGACATCCGACCCCCCGTTTACCCTGGAGGAGTTGCGATGGGCGGCTAGTAGCTTCAACCCAAAAAAGGCACCCGGGGTGGACGGACTAACGTCAGACATATGTGGAGCGGCCATAAACAACAATCCAGAACTCTTCCTAGACATCTTGAATAGAACTCTTCCTAGACATCTTGAATAAATGTTTGGACCTCTCTCATTTCCCTCTAGTCTGGAAGGAGGCGGTAGTCGTTATCCTACCCAAACCCGGAAAAGAGGACTATACACAACCCAAATCTTATAGACCGATTGGCCTTTTACCAATATTGGGTAAGATTTGGGAAAAGATGCTCATCCGCCGGATCAGATGGCACACTATCGGCAGCTTGAGCAAAAGGCAGTACGGGTTCACACCACAGCGCAGTACCGAGGACTCCCTTTATGACATGATGGCCCACATAAAATACCAGCTAAAGCAGAAAAAGCTAATTGTCATGGTGTCACTAGACATAGAGGGAGCCTTCGATAGTGCCTGGTGGCCCGCAATAAGGTGCCGATTAGCGGAAACAAGCTGTCCGAAAAATATCCGGCGAGTAATAGATAGTTATCTTACAAACCGGAGGGTAAGGGTGAGATACGCAGGGGCCGAACACGTCTCAGAGACCGCCAAGGGCTGTGTACAGGGATCGATAGGTGGTCCAACATTCTGGAACCTACTGCTGGACCCGCTGCTAAAGGAATTGGAGGCCAGGGGTGACTATTGTCAGGCCTTCGCGGATGACGTCGTCCTGATCTTCTCCGGAGAGACCGCTCTGGACGTCCAAAGACGGGCAAATGGAGCCCTTGCTCATGTCCGGGAGTGGGGTGTCGTGAATAAGCTCAAGTTTGCGCCGCATAAGACCAAGGCAATGGTCATTACAAACAAGCTAAAACACGACACGCCTCTCTTACGCATGGGTGGGGAGGACATTGCCATGTCCAAGGACATAAAAGTGCTGGGCCTAACGATAGACAGCAAGCTCACATTCAACGGTCACGTTGCAAACGTCTGTCGAAAGGCCCTAAGTATATATAAACAACTGGCTAGAGCGGCTAAAGTAGAGTGGGGACTATCTCCGGAGATAGTCAGGACGATATATTTAGCAGTGATAGAGCCTATCATATTGTACGCTGCAAGTGCGTGGGCCCCGGCAGCGGATAAAATAGGTATTAAAAAACACCTGAACGAAGTGCAGCGAGGTTTTGCCCAGAAACTGATTAAGGCGTACAGGACTACATCCCTGAACTCGGCACTAATACTCTCCGGGCTGCTCCCATTGGACCTCAGAATCCAGGAAGCAGCCTCTCTTTACGAGGTAAAGAAAGGTCATTCCCGGAGAGTAATAGAAGACCGAGACGTAGAGACCCCGACGCGCTTTGCCGACACACCGCACCCGGCGACTCAGGACACGCTCAAGTTCGAGCTTATCACCAATAGTGCAGAATTGTCCCAAACTGAGAATAACGGCCCAAAACTGTTCACAGATGGCAGTAAAATTGCAGGAAAGGTCGGCGCTGCAGTAACCCTTTGGGATAATGGAGCGGAGACCAAGTCCAAAAAACTCAGATTGGAACAATTCTGCACTGTTTTCCAGGCCGAACTATTGGCATTAGCCAAAGCAGTGGAGATCGCGGGGAATAGTAAGTCCGGTGTCGTCTTCAACATCTACAGCGACTCCAGATCCGCGCTGGAATCAATCACAAACGGAAATTCCTTCCATCCCCTAGCCGTAAACATCAGGCAAAAAATCCGAAACATGGCGCTTAATGATAAGACCATAAATCTCTTCTGGATTAAAGCTCATGTGGGGTTGGAAGGAAACGAACGAGCCGATGAACTGGCAAAGGAGGCAGCGCTGAGGTTGAAGACGAGACCGGATTACGACAGGTGCCCGGTATCATTTGTCAAGCGTATCATACGCCAAGATACGATTGACAAATGGGATTCGCGCTACAGGGCAGAACAGACGGCGGGAACAACAAAAATGTTCTTCCCGAACGCAGTAGAGGCATACCGTACTGTAAAAAAGGTGGACCTGGATCCGCTGCTGGTGCAGGTGCTGACGGGGCACGGCGGATTCTCCGGGTACTTGAACCGCTTCAAGTGCAAGGAGAGTCCGTCGTGCGACTGTGACCCTGAAAAAGAAGAGGATGTTAGACATCTGGTAGTGGAGTGCCCTATTTTCGAAAAGATGAGGTTCGACCTAGAAGCAGACATAAATTTAAAAATAAACGAAAATAATATTTCCGAAATATTAAAAGAAAGTAAAACAAGAACAAAGTTTATAAAATATTGCATAAGTATAGCTAAAAAAGTAGTTCATAAGAATAAAAACGTAGATAAATAGTGAACTTGTTTATATCTAAAAGTATATAGTACACGTTAACAAATAAAATAGTAAATAAAAATATTTATAATAAGTAAACATAGCAAATACTTAAATACGTAGTTATGAGGCAAAACAAAGAAAAACAAATAATAAAATGTAAAAGGGCTCAAATAGGATAAAAGTAGACTAAGTAGAAAACTCTCGGAGGATTATTAAGACATGTAGATATAAAAATGCTGATAAAACTGCATATAATATATAAGAAATAGGATAAACAGCAATAAAAGAAGAAAATATACACTATTATAAGATATAAAGATAAATAAAACAAAGGTTAATTACAAAAATAATGATCAAGAATTGTCACTGGTCCCCCATGCCAGTGGGAACAAGGATTAAAAAACAAAAAGAAAAAAAAAAAAAAAAAAAAAAACCTAACCTAACCTAACCTAACCTAACCTAACCTAACCTAACCTAACCTAACCTAACCTAACCTAACCTAACCTAACCTAACCTAACCTAACCTAACCTAACCTAACCTAACCTAACCTAACCTAACCTAACCTAACCTAACCTAACCTAACCTAACCTAACCTAACCTAACCTAACCTAACCTAACCTAACCTAACCTAACCTAACCTAACCTAACCTAACCTAACCTAACCTAACCTAACCTAACCTAACCTAACCTAACCTAACCTAACCTAACCTAACCTAACCTAACCTAACCTAACCTAACCTAACCTAACCTAACCTAACCTAACCTAACCTAACCTAACCTAACCTAACCTAACCTAACCTAACCTAACCTAACCTAACCTAACCTAACCTAACCTAACCTAACCTAACCTAACCTAACCTAACCTAACCTAACCTAACCTAACCTAACCTAACCTAACCTAACCTAACCTAACCTAACCTAACCTAACCTAACCTAACCTAACCTAACCTAACCTAACCTAACCTAACCTAACCTAACCTAACCTAACCTAACCTAACCTAACCTAACCTAACCTAACCTAACCTAACCTAACCTAACCTAACCTAACCTAACCTAACCTAACCTAACCTAACCTAACCTAACCTAACCTAACCTAACCTAACCTAACCTAACCTAACCTAACCTAACCTAACCTAACCTAACCTAACCTAACCTAACCTAACCTAACCTAACCTAACCTAACCTAACCTAACCTAACCTAACCTAACCTAACCTAACCTAACCTAACCTAACCTAACCTAACCTAACCTAACCTAACCTAACCTAACCTAACCTAACCTAACCTAACCTAACCTAACCTAACCTAACCTAACCTAACCTAACCTAACCTAACCTAACCTAACCTAACCTAACCTAACCTAACCTAACCTAACCTAACCTAACCTAACCTAACCTAACCTAACCTAACCTAACCTAACCTAACCTAACCTAACCTAACCTAACCTAACCTAACCTAACCTAACCTAACCTAACCTAACCTAACCTAACCTAACCTAACCTAACCTAACCTAACCTAACCTAACCTAACCTAACCTAACCTAACCTAACCTAACCTAACCTAACCTAACCTAACCTAACCTAACCTAACCTAACCTAACCTAACCTAACCTAACCTAACCTAACCTAACCTAACCTAACCTAACCTAACCTAACCTAACCTAACCTAACCTAACCTAACCTAACCTAACCTAACCTAACCTAACCTAACCTAACCTAACCTAACCTAACCTAACCTAACCTAACCTAACCTAACCTAACCTAACCTAACCTAACCTAACCTAACCTAACCTAACCTAACCTAACCTAACCTAACCTAACCTAACCTAACCTAACCTAACCTAACCTAACCTAACCTAACCTAACCCAACTTAAAAACACTACTGAAAACTGAAATACAGTCATTGTTGCGCTTCTAATATATTCTAATCGGTAGATTCTATTTAGTTTCAGCGAAAGAAGCGTCAAAAAATCTTAATTACCTACATTTTTGGCATTTTTTCAGATTTTTCATATTGACTTAGAAAAATTCCATACTAAATTTTGAACTTCTACATTTTTGGTCCGTTTTCCAAAATTTTTTGAGTTTATCTTGTAGATCCAGTCCATACGAGCTAGACGCCGTCAATTTCAGCACGCTGCGACGCTCCTGGATTTTACAAAAAATTTTTGAAAGTACTGAATTTCAGTTTTTCGTCCAAAACTTTAAAATTTTCTACGGCACCCCGGTTCCGTAGTTTGACAGTATTGTCCGTCTCGACGAGACGCATCTTTAGACACCCCTTTTGTACCCCTAGGACGTCATAAAGGGCGTAAATTCGCAATTTTCAGGCCAAAATATTCGATTTCTTTGATACCGAGGTTACTTGGTAAGTGACTGTCGGAAACAAAATTAACTTAAAAACACTACTGAAAACTGAAATACAGTCATTGTTGCGCTTCTAATATATTCTAATCGGTAGATTCTATTTAGTTTCAGCGAAAGAAGCGTCAAAAAATCTTAATTACCTACATTTTTGGCATTTTTTCAGATTTTTCATATTGACTTAGAAAAATTCCATACTAAATTTTGAACTTCTACATTTTTGGTCCGTTTTCCAAAATTTTTTGAGTTTATCTTGTAGATCCAGTCCATACGAGCTAGACGCCGTCAATTTCAGCACGCTGCGACGCTCCTGGATTTTACAAAAAATTTTTGAAAGTACTGAATTTCAGTTTTTCGTCCAAAACTTTAAAATTTTCTACGGCACCCCGGTTCCGTAGTTTGACAGTATTGTCCGTCTCGACGAGACGCATCTTTAGACACCCCTTTTGTACCCCTAGGACGTCATAAAGGGCGTAAATTCGCAATTTTCAGGCCAAAATATTCGATTTCTTTGATACCGAGGTTACTTGGTAAGTGACTGTCGGAAACAAAATTAACTTAAAAACACTACTGAAAACTGAAATACAGTCATTGTTGCGCTTCTAATATATTCTAATCGGTAGATTCTATTTAGTTTCAGCGAAAGAAGCGTCAAAAAATCTTAATTACCTACATTTTTGGCATTTTTTCAGATTTTTCATATTGACTTAGAAAAATTCCATACTAAATTTTGAACTTCTACATTTTTGGTCCGTTTTCCAAAATTTTTTGAGTTTATCTTGTAGATCCAGTCCATACGAGCTAGACGCCGTCAATTTCAGCACGCTGCGACGCTCCTGGATTTTACAAAAAATTTTTGAAAGTACTGAATTTCAGTTTTTCGTCCAAAACTTTAAAATTTTCTACGGCACCCCGGTTCCGTAGTTTGACAGTATTGTCCGTCTCGACGAGACGCATCTTTAGACACCCCTTTTGTACCCCTAGGACGTCATAAAGGGCGTAAATTCGCAATTTTCAGGCCAAAATATTCGATTTCTTTGATACCGAGGTTACTTGGTAAGTGACTGTCGGAAACAAAATTAACTTAAAAACACTACTGAAAACTGAAATACAGTCATTGTTGCGCTTCTAATATATTCTAATCGGTAGATTCTATTTAGTTTCAGCGAAAGAAGCGTCAAAAAATCTTAATTACCTACATTTTTGGCATTTTTTCAGATTTTTCATATTGACTTAGAAAAATTCCATACTAAATTTTGAACTTCTACATTATAGGAAAAATGGAAGAACATAGCAGACAGATGGAGGAAAATCGGTTAGAAATGCTTAAGCTAAAAGAAGCGATAGAGAGGAGCCAGTTAGAAACCCAGAACAAACCGTCATATGCGAGTGTAGCCGCTGCCTCTCCGAAGATAAAGTCTCCGGAGCATGCAGCGGTGCACTCGGTCATAATAACGTCGGAAGATAAAATGGAGACAGGGGAGGAAGTGTTAGAAAAGATCAGGAAAGTTGTAAGGGCCAAGGAAGAAGGATTTCAGATTGACAGGATTAGAAAGGGAAGAGATCAAAAGGTGATACTAGGTTGTAAAACAAAAGCAGAAGTGGATAGAGTCAAGGATAAAATTTTAAAAGACGGGAAAAATCTAAAACTTAGCATAGAGGAAATAAAGAATAAAGATCCGCTTGTAATAATAAGAAACATAAATAAGCACAACACCGAAGAAGAAATCCTTAAGGCCCTGTACACACAAAACAGGAACATTTTCAAGGACTTGAAGGAAGACGAGTGTAGGGCCGTCATCCGCTACAAGAAAAACGCTAGGAACCCTCACCAAATGCACGTTGTGCTCAGCGTGTCGCCGCTCGCCTGGCGATTACTGGTAGAGGCCAACTGTGTCCATATCGACATGCAGCGCCTCAAGGCGGAGGATCAGTCCCCGCTGGTCCAATGCTCGCGCTGTCTGGGATATGGGCACAGTAAAAAGGTCTGCAGGGAAGTCGAGGACTCATGCTCGCACTGCGGAGGCGCACACCTCCGCGCGCAGTGCCCCGGCTATCTTGCCGCTGAGTCCCCGACATGCCGAAACTGCCAGAGTGCGAAGCTGGGGGACGCTGGGCACAACGCTTTTAGCTCTGATTGCCCGGTCCGACGCAAGTGGGACAGCATTGCGCGGTCCACAGTTGCGTATTGCTAAGGGCGTGCCGGGCAAAAATACAGAGAGCAACAAAGAAGCATTTGCCTTAAAGGTTAATCCGCAGCGTAGCTCTGCTGAAAGTAGGGTCAAGGATGGCGAGGTTACGACTCCGAACTCGGTATTATCACTCTCCGGGATGATGGACTCTCTTTACAAAGTAAAGAAAGGCGATTCCCGGAGAGAGATAAAAGCTCGAGGCGCCAATACCTACAAGCGCAGCACCGTGACGCCACATCAAGTTACGCGGTCTAAAAACACCATCAACGGTGCAGAGCTGTCCCGGCACGAGACTCGTGGCCCAAAACTGTTTATAGTAAACACACTAACAGAGGGAGAAGTCGGCGCAGCAATTTCTCTGAGAGACCTTGCGGCGCTGACCCAGTCCAGAGATCTCGGGCAGGAGCAGCTCTGCACAACACGTCTAACCAATAAATGGCGCCCGGTGTCATTCGTCAGGTATATCTTGAAAGATACGCCTGACAAATGAATTTTGCGCAAAAGAAGCAAATATGAGTATCGCATTATGGCCTTACACTCGAAAAGGTAGGACAAATAGTTTCAAATTAAATTGTTGCCGAAAAACTTAAAATACTAATAACAGGCCTATCAAATACAGTAAAAATTGCATAAAATAGAAAAATTTTAAACCTTTGCGTAAATAGTCATAATAGACGTCACAAAAAGTACTTAAAATATAAAACATAAATTATAAATTGTAAACTAATATATTAAAGTTAAAAAACCGAAAAGCTATACATAGACAAATAAATATTAAGAAACCAAAATCCAATGAATACCGAAATAAAATAGTAAAGATAGGATAATTAGTGACAAAATATACAGTCATAAAGCAAATATTACTAAAAAGTGGAAAAAATTTAAGAAAACGCAGAAAATAAAACAATAGATAAAAATCGCAGATAAACAGAAAATATATAAATCGTTAAAATTTTGCAAAAGAACATAAATTTTTAAAAAACAAAAAACTTTTTTTTTTATATCAAAATGGCACATTTAATAAAAATAAGATGAAGAAAGGGCACTGGTCATGCCAGTGGGAACGAGAAAAAAAAAAAAAAAAAAAAAAAAAAAAAAAAAAAAAAAAAAACCTAACCTAACCTAACCTAACCTAACCTAACCTAACCTAACCTAACCTAACCTAACCTAACCAGTCGCACGCCGTCCGCCGCGCCGAGTGTCACGAAATTGACCCGCTCCGCGATTTTTAAATCGTAAAAATAGTGTTTTTACGCGAAAGTTACCAGTGCGATACACCAAAAGACGTATCTTTTTACCCCCGACCCAACGGTGCTTTTCGCGTGGAAATCGGACGAAAACTGTGGCCTCTAGAGGCGAAAAACATTGTTTTTCGTGAAAATTTGACACGTTTGTGTGAACGCCGCCGTATTTACCGCGGCGACCCACAACTTGCGGCACACCATTAGACGCGCCTCACAGCCGCCCAACTGCCTGCGAATACCCCGGATTTTTCCCGCCTTATTTGGAGGAGAAAAAACCGAAAAACCGATCCAGGGTTTTGAGCCAAATCAGCAGCCGGTGGTGGTGGCGGATTGGACGCTAAGCAGTTCGAAGCGGCCCTCCACAACGACCCCTCCAAAGTTTTTTCGGAGGCGATATCAGTATCTGGAGCGAAGAAACCAGCTTTTTGCACTTTACAAACGTTTAATCAAAACTTCGAAGATCACCAGCTCCAGATCTTCAGCGGCGACATCACCTGGAAAAAATACGGAAGAAAGGTCAGTTCAGCAGCAACAGTGTCATATAAACTTTTTAAAATTTGGACAATAATTAAAGAAACTGTGACTGACTTCCTTCGACTCGAGCTCCGGAACCAGCTGCAAGCATAACGTTGTTTTAGCCAGATTTTGTTTTTTTGCTTAATAAAATCGAAACTATAATACTTTTTCAAAATTTTTTTTCACACATGTCATTTTTTTCGGTTAGTCGATAGTTTTACAAAATTTCAGGATTGTAGCTTTAGAAACAAAAATTTAATTTTTGAAATCGATTTACGTAAATGCAAAATCTGGATTAAAACTTAATTAAAGGTAATTAAATATAGTTCTAGTTTAGATAAAATTATAATTCTTAGTGTTTTAGAAAGGTTATTAAATAGCCTATAAGTTAGTATTTAATAAACCCGCCCGCACCCTAACCTCTTGCTGGAATAAAGGAAATTCGGGAAGAAAACACAAAATTTGATTAAAACCTTAAAATATTTAGTGAATAAAGTGCTGTATTAGGTAAATCATTGTAAATTTAAACAATATTAAAGTGAAATTAGGTAGAATAAATTAAGTTCTACAAAGTTAGCTAAGTAAAAAATTTTTAAATTCAATATTTCTATTTTTAATACCCAAATTTAAAAACAATTTTAAAATTTTGCAAACTTCCTCGACTAAATAAGGGTAGAATTTATAAACCCTTATCCCTAGAAACAGCATTTAAATTAAGAAAAATAGTAAAGCTATACAATTATATAGAAATTAGATTTTTAAAACGAATATTTATATTTTTAAATTACCAAAAACTATACTTTTTAACAACTAACTGAACTTCCAACCCCTATATTAGGGAGAGGGCGGACCATAAATAGTTTAAATTTAGTACCTAAGGAAGCGCCAACTTATGACCTAACGGAATCTGCAATCAGAATCCACGCGCTTAGAATAATAAGGAAACAAAAAGAGGAAAACGGGACACAGTCGGGTCTAGAACCGGCCAAAATTTTTCTAAGTTAATATTTTAAAACTTAGAAAAATTTATTAAAATCCATAAATCGGCTCCCAATCCTCCAATTTTAACGGCGTTCGCACTAAAAAGGCAAGGAAAGCAAGGAGCACCCAATAAGTAAGGAACGGAAGCGTTATCTAAAAATTTTGGAAAAATTATTTTGGCAAAAATTTTTCTAAGTCTATTGTAAGTAAAAAGTTAGCAAAATCTTCTAAATTCATTAAATCCGTCCCTGACTACCCAAAATCTACCCGGTTTTCGACAACAAGCCTGAAATTGTATAGAGTACCCGATAGCATAGCTATAGAAGCTCTGGGTCCATTTTGAAAATTTTAAATTTTGGCTAAAATTTTTCTAAGTGCTAGACACTTAGAAAAGTTTAAAACCACAAAAAACAATCGAAATTCCATAACTTCCAAACCAGAGCTCCAATCGAAACGGGATTTTCAATACTTTACTAGGAATAGAAAGGAGCACCTGACCAGGTAGAGTAGGGGGCTCTAGCTAGAGCCAAAAATATTTTTTGGCAAAATATCGCTTTTTAAGGGTAAAGTAAATTGGAAGTAGAGTCAATAGACATAGGACTATACATCCAGGGTCTACTGACTCTACATAGAGAAATTTTTTTGGAAAAATCGCGAATTGGTTTAGCTAATACGCCAAACAGCAGCGGATTCGGAGACCAACTGACCCGACTCTATATAGAGTCTAGGTAGAGATCTTCTCTATCACTAATAGGGACTTACCTGCAAAACATCTGCAGCTCCGGAGCACCTCTGCTGGCTGAATACACGCGACCTGAATAGAATAAAAAAGGTTAATAAAAATCTCAAACAAGGTTCTTGTACTTATTTATTTTATTTTACTGTTTTTTTTCCTTAAATTGTGTTAGATTAATTGACTACTGTGCCTATTGGCCAGTACTCCTAGATTAGATATTTTACGAAGTTCTTTTGAACATAATTTTATTTTTTTATTTTACACATATAAGACAAGGCTTTTCCCAACATGTACCTAGCCCGTACCCCATCCAAATCTAAAGCAATGACGACCCCCCCCACATCTCCAGCACAACAAACAGACACTGAGAAGGCAGGACCTTCTCAGACACAAATACAACTTACCTCCAATGTGAGGCGCAGCATCGGCGAGTGGGAAGGAGGCATGGTAGAGCCCAAACCCTGCACCTCGGCGGAACACGGGCACACGCCCAAAAAGACGGTCCCTGTACCAACACAGCGGACGAAAGCGAAGCCGACACCTCCACCTCAGGACTCGAAGGCCGCGATGACGACACGCAGAACGTCGGGCGAAACATTCACCGTATCGCCAGGGCCCAGACAAGTAACAGCCAAGACCACCGACAGAGTGAGCCAGGCCAGGGGCTGGATTCAGAAAGCGAAAACGCACTTAGGCGAATCTCGCAACCTGAGGGCAGACCTAAAGGCCGGGATCACTCTGGCGGTGGAACAGCTGTTCCAACTGGTGAAGGAAGCAGCAGCGGCGGCAGCAGTACAACCTGTAACAGAAAATAAAGATGTTAAAAAATCAGGTAAAGGGCAAAAGGAGGGGGAGAGGGAAGGAATAATAGTTCAGGAATTGATAGGAACTGAAGGAAAAGAACTGATAAGGATGATGAAAGAGCAAGGTGAAAAAATAGATAAGACACAAAAGGAAATGGAAAAGCTTAAGGAAACCATCGCCTTACAGCAAGAAACCGCCCACCGACACCTAACCTACGCGAGCGCGGCATCAGCGCCACCGAAAAGACCTACGGCGGAAAGGAGCGCACTCCACTCTATAGTCATCGCCTCTAAAAACGAAGCGGAGTCAGGAGACGAGGTCATGAAGCAGGTTAGGGAAGCGGTCAATGCTAAGGACGGATGGGTGACAGTAGAAAGGGTCCGCAAGGTCAAGGACAAGAAAATTATATTAGGCTGCAGAACAATAGAGGAACGCGAAAAGGTCAAAGAAAGACTGAAAGGCGCGTCTAATCGTCTCCACTATGAAGACATGAAAAATCAAGACCCTATGGTTATCCTTAAGGATGTCATGGCTAGTCATAGCGATAGCGACATCTTAACGGCACTACGTAACCAAAACGGAAATGTCTTCCAGAACCTAGTGGAAGGAGGCGATCGAATAGAAGTCAAATTTAGACGCAAAGCCAGGAATCACCTTATGTGCCACGTCATATTGAGGGTCTCTCCACAGATATACAATAGAATGATGGACAGAGAGCACGTACATGTAGACATCCAGCGGATACGGGTATCAGACCAATCCCCATTGGTGCAGTGCTCGATGTGTCTGGCGTACGGACATGGAAGACGTTTCTGTAAGGAGACCGTACCGAAATGTACGTACTGTGGAGACCCGCATATGAAGAGCGAATGCCCAGACTGGCTAGCCGCAGCACCACCGAAGTGCTGTAACTGCACAGCGGCAAAGCTGGAGGCGACGGAGCACAACGTGTACAGCTCCGAGTGCCAAGTGCGTAGGAGATGGGAGGCACTGGCGAGAGCGAAAGTACAGTACTGCTAAGGTGGTTCCAACGCGTTCCGGGGCAGGCGACCCCACCAGATGTTATGCAGTGGCCCAGGCGAACCTCCAGCGCAAACAACTTGCAACGACCGAACTCATGGTGGAGGCCAGCAGACGTAAATTAGCGTTTGCGCTGGTGCAGGAACCCTATGTGGGCGCGGTGAGAAGAATGAAGGACTACCGTGGGGCGAGAGTCTACCAGAATGCAGCAGTAGGAGATGGGACTGTGAAGGCGGCAATAGTCGTTTTTGATAGCGATCTTGTCGTCACACAGTGCCCGAAACTTACTTGCGACAACATAGTCGTAGTGAGGATCCGAACCAGCGCCTGGGAAATCGCGGCGGTGTCCTTCTACTTCGAACCGGATCAACCCATCGGGCCATACCTGGACCGGCTGAGGGAGGTGGTTGAGGAGCTGGGCCCAAGAGTACTGCTTATTGGCGGCGACAGCAACGCCAAGAGTACCTGGTGGGGCAGCACCATAGAAGACCACAGGGGAGTAGAAATGTCCGGGACCCTGGAAGAGTCTGGATTTCAGGTACTCAACAGAGGTGATACACCAACCTTCAATACCGTGAGAGGTACGAAGTTGTACACCAGTTTAGTCGACATAACAGCCTGCACTGAAGATCTGCTAGATCTGGTCGATAACTGGAGGGTAGACCAGGAGATGACGAGCTCGGACCACAATGCCATCACATTCGAAATAAGACTCCGCAAAGATAGAGGATTGAAAGTCCAGAGGACTACCAGACTCTATAATACCAAGAAAGCAAACTGGGATCTCTTTGACACTACCTTATTAGAGGCCAAGTCCCAAAAAGACCTTAACGTAGAATTTATAAATACTCTATCAAACAGTGAACAGCTGGAGCAGCTTGCAAGGGACTACACAGAGGCCATAACTACAGCATGTAGAGCCAGTATACCGGCAAAGAGAAGTACAGAGGTACTTAAGATCCCATGGTGGAATGATGAGCTCGCAAGGCTGAAAAAAGTTACCACTACCTTCAGGCGTAAGATCAGGAACGCGGCACCGCACCGCAGAGACATAGTGGTAACTGAGTACCTGAAAAGAAAAGAAGAATATGAGTGCCAAGCCAAGAAAGCCCAAATAGACAGTTGGAAGGATTTCTGCAGCAAACAAGATCGAGAAGGCCTATGGGAGGGGATCTATAGAGTAATAGGCCGGACCGCCAGGAGGACAGAAGACATGACCCTAACCAAGGATGGAGCACACCTTAACCCAATAGAATCGGCGAACTTACTAGCGGAGACATTCTACCCACAAGACCTGGAGGCTACTGACAATGAACACCATCGCTGGACCAGAGAGGCAGCGAAGAAGGTAAACGAGTGGAAGCATGATGAACAACATGACCCACCGTTTACACAGCTAGAGCTAAAGACCGCGGTGGGGAGTTTTAACCCAAAGAAGGCCCCTGGGGCGGATGGCTTCACAGCAGACATCTGCAGCCGGGCTATCCACCAGGACCTAGACACATTCCTTGCCCTATGCAACAAGTGCCTACTGATCGGGCACTTCCCGGACATCTGGAAGGAGGCCACTGTAGTGGTATTGAGAAAACCGGGCAAGGAAGACTACACGAATCCCAAGGCGTATAGACCGATAGGTCTACTGCCGGTACTGGGGAAGGTCCTGGAGAAGATCATAGTAGCAAGGATGAAATGGCATCTAGTACCGAGGTTTAGTACTCGCCAGTACGGATTCATGCCCCAGAAGAGCACCGAGGACGCCCTCTATACGCTAATACACCGAATCAAGGGTAAGATAGAGCTGAAGAAGCTGGTAACCCTAGTGTCATTGGATATAGAGGGGGCCTTCGATAGCGCCTGGTGGCCGGTAATCCGAGTCCGTCTGGCTGAGGAAAAGTGCCCGGTAAACATCAGGAGGCTACTGGATAGCTATCTGGAGCGCAGAAGAGTCAAAGTAAGATTCGCCGGGGAAGAAGCGGCAAGGAATACCAACAAAGGATGTGTGCAAGGGTCTATCGGCGGTCCAATCCTGTGGAACCTTTTGCTGGACCCTTTACTGCAGGAACTGGAGAGGAGGAACCACTACGTCCAAGCCTTTGCGGACGACGTAGTGATGGTTTTCGACGGTAACACGGCGTCAGAAGTGACCAGTCAGGCCAACGCAGCACTCGAGTACGTGCACCAGTGGGGAGCACGAAACAAGCTTAAATTTGCACCACATAAAACATTTGCCATGGTCCTGACAAGGAAGCTGAAGCACGACACGCCACGCTTGAGGATGGGGGGGATCGAAATTGCTCTTTCAAAGGAAATTAAAATATTAGGCCTGACAATAGACGAAAAGTTAACCTTTAACACACACATTGCACAACAGACTCAAAAAGCAATAGAAATTTACAAGCAACTCTCAAGAGCTGCAAAAGTCAGCTGGGGATTACACCCCGAAGTTATTAGGTCGATTTACGTCGCGTGTGTAGAGCCAATTATCCTTTATGCAGCAGCAGCGTGGGCTCCTGCAGCTGAGAAGATTGGGGCGCAGAAGTTGCTGAATACGGTCCAAAGGGGTTTCGCCCAGAAGCTTTGTAAATCATATCGAACAGTCTCTCTACACTCGGCGCTGACTCTAGCTGGGATACTACCTCTCGACCTCAGAATACAGGAGGCAGCCGCCCTGTATGAGACGAAGAGAGGGTCGCCCCTAATAGAGTTAGGAGACAGAGAGACCGAGAGTTTGGTTAGGTTTGCAGAGACTCCTCACCCAGCTACGCATATGGCCATTAAATTCGAGTGCTTGGTAGACCAAAGCCTAGTGGATAGGCATAACGTGCAGGCAGTGCGAATTTTCACTGACGGCAGCAAAATCGAGGGGAAAGTCGGAGCCGCACTCTCCATGTGGAAAGATGAGGCCGAGATTCGTAACCAAAAATTTTGTCTGTCCGCGTACTGCACCGTCTACCAGGCGGAATTGTTGGCTATATGCAAGGCAACGGGCGTTATCCTCAAGGGGGGGGAGAAGAGCTACGGTCTATACAGCGATTCGATGGCCGCTTTGGAGACGATCGTTAACCATGGCTCCCTCCACCCCCTTGCCGTAGAGACGAGGGAGAACCTGCGGAAGGCTTTTACCCAGGGAAAAGATGTGTCTTTGTTCTGGATAAAAGCACATGCAGGCCTCCTAGGCAACGAACGCGCTGATGATCTGGCTAAGGAGGCGGCGTTGTCCTCGAAAAGGAAATTGGATTACGACAGGTGTCCGGTATCCTTCGCTAAAAGGACAATACGAGAACGTTCCATATTGAAATGGAACGACCGGTATAAAATAGGGAACACCGCGTCTAT